>SNQJ01S0057520.1:0-32917 GCA_010110895.2 Picea sitchensis | reverse complement strand
ATGGGAATGACATCACATAATATTTCATCCTTATATCCTCCTATTTTAAATCCAACTAAACATTGTTTAGTGACATTTACCTAATGTCCTTTTTGTAGCCACGAAACTCTGTATGGGCTTGGATGTTCAACAGTCTCCAGCTCTAGCTTTTCTACCATATTTGTAGAAACGAGATTTTCTTTGCTACCAGTGTCCATGATGACTTTGCATACTCTGTCCTTGGTCTTGCAAGAAGTCCAAAAAAGTCTATTCCTTTGGATTGGGTTCTTTACCTCCTTTTCTGGCTTCAAAAGAACTTTCCTCATCATCAAGGATCTTCCACCCTCAGCATCTTCTACCTCAAAATTCCATCCTTGTGCTTCAGAAATGTGAGTCTCACCACCTTATTTCTTTTTGTCTGGGCACTCATAAGATTTATGTTTGTTTTTCCCACAGACAAAGCATTTCACCTCACCTCCTCGACCTCTTCCTCTTCCTCTAGCTCGAGGATAAGTATTTCTATCAGCATACTTCCCTCTCTGTGAGATTCCTCCTCTCTCATGTTGAGTTTGGGGTTTTGTTTCCTCTTCTTGAGGTCTCTAAGTTCTATCTTGGGCAATTGTTTTTCCTCTAGCTTGATTTCTGCCTCGGCCTCTTTGACCTTTCTTTCAGCTTAGCTTCTCTTCATCTTTCAAAGCCATCTGATAAGCATCATCTACAGTCTGAATGATCATCATGCTCATCTCATCTTGGATGTCATATCTCAAACCATTCATATATCTAGCAACCTTTTCATCATTGCTTTCTCGATAACCTGCTCAAATGTTTATCTTGTAGAACTCTTCAGTGTATTCTTTCACTGACATCAACTTCTGTCTCAAATTTTGCATCCTCCAAAACAGAGTAATTTGATAATATTTGGGGATGAATTTGGTCTTCATCTTCGCAACCATTCTATCCCAGGTTTTGATTTTTTGATTTCCCTTGCAGCATCTGTCAGCCTACAGTTCATCCCACCATAATGTTGCATGCCCTTTAAGTCTAGTGATAGCATGTTTGACCTTCCTATCTTCCTCGACATCCTCACATTCGAAGTACTTATCCAGAGCTCTAATCTAGTCTTGAATCTCTTCAACATCTAGGTTTCCTTCATACATGGGAATCTCCATTTTTGCCCTGGCACCTATCCTTGCAACAGCCCTGAACAGGTGTTCGTCTACAACATCTTCGACTGCGACTTCTTCTCCTTCATGTCCAGCTTCATTTTCACTGTCAGCCTCACTGATATCCCTAATGTTGATTGTGCGCCTTTGTGTTGTCTCCATGGCATCAAGCCTGGCATGTAACTATCTCATTTCCCTTTCCACTGCTAGATCAGGCATTGGCCTCTCTCTCCTTCTTGGTGGCATGGTTACAAACCTTTTCTCTTTTCTCTACTACAGAAAGAAAATAACTCTTACTTGCTCTGATACCACTTTGATGCAGACCCCCAACCCTCGGGTCGAGGTCCATGTAGGATCGTTCTAATCTTCCCTTGATTATAATTGACTCTTTGATTTCCCCTTGGGGAAGATCTCATACACTCACGGTGTATCCACGGGTCCTTATGAATTGAGCCTGTGTGGACAAACACCAGGCATCAACCCAAATCTTCTTGAACACAATAACATCGCACCCTTTGCTAATTCAGGCTTTCAAGTTTTGCAATATCGCGATTTCCGTTGTCGAATTTCTGGCTCTTTAACCCACCGAAACCCGAAATGTCGATTCCTCGAAATGTATTCAGCAAAAACTGCTTCTCACAGAACCTTCCGTCGATTCGTAATTTCAGACTTCGCGATTTCATGAATCTGGATGTGAGGCTTCCGGCTCTTCCACCCACAAAACTATGAAATAGTCAACGAAGATTGACTCTGCCTATTTGACGAGGACACGCCACCTGTCCACTCAAGCGCTTTCTACTTTTGATGTAGACTCCTACCACCTGTCACTCTTCCTGATCTTCAGCACTCTCACTCCCAAAGCACTGTCTCCTCCATTTCCCGACACCTGATGTGCCAAAATCCCAAACTCCCCGTCACCTCCTATCACAACCCGTGATTTTCGGACTTTCGTTTCATTGCACTCAACCCCTTGTCATCAGGATCCTCAAAATGTTGAAATGATCTAACGGCTCAGACAGATCAAGATTGATGGTTGACGTGAATATTGACACCAAAGAAATGGACTCATCTAAATCTTATCCACCCTGCAACTCTTCTAGATCCTATGGCCTTCACAACTTCGCGAATTCTCCACAAAGAATTCCAACCGCTCGTTTCCCCTAGACAACTTCTGTGAAATAAACCAAGGTTCTTCCTCATGAACTTTGCTTATGTTGGGTGACTTCAACTCCCGTCTCCCTCTTAACACTTTCAAAGGTGTTGACCCTCCTGAGCTTTCTCTCTAGAAACTTCAAGCCTCAAAATCACTCTTGCACGCCCTCCTTGCGGCAATCTATCAAATACCCCTGCGTATTTGATCTCTTTCGACTCTGTGCACTCCCCGCAATGGTAGTCCTTCAACTCTCCTTTAGTTGATAAGTCCTAAGACTTCCAATGCCTATGCACGCCTTTCACATCTTCATGTGCTACTCCCGCACTTCTATTGAAATGAGAACAACGGTATCCCTCCTGAGCTTTCAAAGATAACCTCTGAATCTTCGTCAACACACTCTTTGCGGACATTTCGTTGCACTCCTTGCAATAACTTCTCACTCAGGATGAGAAACAATTGAAACTCATTCTCTTTCTCTCTCAGACTTCATATACTCAACATGAAATCATACATTCAACACAGAATAACAACAAATTCATAGATAGAGAGAAATAAAAACATTGTAAGCATACCATTCACCATGTATAAGAAGACAACATCATAACACCATGAAATCTGGTTCAAAGCTTCTTATATTAATTCAAAGCTCCTGTACATGGGGTTTTCTCCACAACTCTCTGATACATCTCTCTCCTTCTCTATGCTAATGTTATAATGAATTGTATAATACAAAAACAAGGGTGTATATATCCATTTTCCCTCCTCCTCTCTAACTGTCTAATCTATGTTTCAAATCTACCTACTTTCATTAACTATGCATAAATTCCTTAACTTTTTATAGATGAGATAAATCACTCATGATTTGTTTACAATATGTGATTATGCCTCCCTTTAACCATTACATTTAATGTTTTCAAAAATATCTCAAAACGTGAGAAAATGCATGTTGTGATTTCCAACCGTCTTTCGCCTCCACGCTCACTTGACTGCTTATGATGCTCCTGCATCATTGGGATTCCAACCATTAGGTCCCATAGATGTTTCACTTCCCCTTGCGGTCACCTCGACCAACTCATCTCCTGCTCCAACTGAAGCTGACAAAGCCACCCGGTTCATTGAGTGGATCCAGCACATCCACCAATAGGTTCAGGATATCCTACAGAAGTCCAATGAAAAGTACAAACAATGCCATGATCAACATCGGGTGCCACATAAGTTTCAGGTGGGCAACAAAGTTTGGTTGTACTTGCAGAAAGAACGCCTTATAGGACCCCATCGGAAGCTTCACCCACTCCATTATGGGTTGTAAACTATCACCAAGGTCATGGGGGATAATTCTTTTGAGCTCAACATTCCTCCTTTCCTTGGCCTGCACCCAGTGTTCAGCGTGGATCTCGTTCGCCCTTATTTCCCACCATTATTGGACACCTCAGAAGTAGCAGAACAAATGACACCCATAGAGCTCAACCCTGACTCCATACAAAATGCATCCAATGATCATATTGTGGACACACATATCAAGGGCACTTGACAACAAATGATCCATCTTTATCGAGTCATCAAAGTAGGGTTGCTCCTGCACCAAGGCAAGTGGCTCACCCGGGGCTAAATTCAACAAAAAATTGCTCATCTGATGGGGGACCTCAACGCAATGGATACCATTGCTTCCTAATGAGGGAGTATTTATCCATATGGATATCGGTGGCCACCCACCTTTTCCAACTGGCTCAAAAGAGTATTCTGACAATTTTGGCAATTTACTATTTTTAGCAGTTTTAACTTCCGGGGCCATTTTGAGGGCCTAAATGAAGGTTTTTTGGGATCAATATCCTCAATGATATCTTAAGGAATGATTGAGCCTCCAAAATGAATCTCCTCGACAATACCTTTCCAATGGGCTATCACACGCCTAAAACGAAGCACGTATGCAAAAGTTATGACCCCGGGAAGTTGATGTACTAACTTACCCAAACGAGGCCCACATGACTTTTGGCGCTTCATCTCCTAGGGTTAGGTTTTTGGATGTCTAGGGTTTTGGAATTATTTTTTATTGTAAAAATGCCTTCAGAGCCTCATTGTAATCTTCTTCTTGCGAATGCACGTAGCCATCACATCTCTTCTCAAAGATAAGTCGCCACCATTCTAGCAAGCTTGTTTCCGCTGCATTTTACAGTTTTAGCTTATTTCTTTATTGAATAGAAAACCAATTTTATTGTATCTCTATTATTTTGTGTTAATCACCTGTTAATAATATGTATTCATTATGTTCTACTCATAAAATCCGAATCAATGAACATCATATGGCTCAAAGGAAGGAGCTTGGTGAATATGGGTTGTACAAGAAGGAGGTATACCTATAGTTTTCCATGGAGGATATACAAGGGTAGATTTTGGGCCTCATTTGAATGAAATAAGTGAAGAAATATTCTTTTGAAAAAATCAGGAAAGGACAAGAAGATATTTATAAAACAGAAAAGTACTTCTTGGACTAAACTCAAGCTCGAGTACCTAATTTTTCCATACTACCCTTCCATATCTCTGTCAATAGGTCTCATTCTCCAGTGGAGTCTTTGAATCACATTTGAAGCTTGATTGGAGTTGCCATGAAAAATTTATCTCTGGATTCTTCTTCCAATGGAATCACCTTCAACTGATTTTCTAATGTGTGGAGTTGCCAGAGTAGAAATATAGCCAATATGTGCCTAAGTGCTTGTTGCTCTCAGACCTCATAACTCAACCATGTCATTGTTTCCCAGGGAAAATTTTCAATTTCGTCCCCGACAATGACGCCAAAATGTTAGCACTTGGTAATTTCTTTGGGTTGTATCAAAGAAATACCCAAGGTAACTATTTCAACCAACTTTAGATTGTATTATGACCTATACAACTAGAGAGGGCTCTCTCATTTATCTAGTGACTAGTAATAACTCAAATATTTCATCAATAAATGCACAAAGGTCAGATTCTACAATATGACAAGTTTATTTTTGTTTTAAAGGGGATGGTAGGACAAGAAAGAGAGAAATTACCATTGGGCAATGGATTCGATTTAAGAAAGCGATAGAAAAAAATGAATCTGTGACTGAAATCGAGAGGATAAAGGCTAAATGAGTAGCATTATTCAGTTAAAAATCATTGTGTGTGGTGAGAGAAAAATACATGAAGCAACTAGGAGCATCGTTGAGGATGAATTCAGATTTAACTTAGAAGAAACACAGTTTGTCTAAATGGCATGAATCTAGAGCACTACACAGTGAATTATAGATTCAAAATCACGTTCTGATTTAGACATAAATTACATATGTGAATATAAAGAGCACAGGAAAGAACATATGAAAAGAAAGAATACAATACATCAAACTGCCACCGTTAGAATCTTTTCATCAAAGCTTCAAAAATTTTGCATTACATTTCAATCAGATCAAAAAGATACAATCAATAGTCACTATCTACACTGTCTTTGCCAACCAACCCCTTTTACATGAAAATGATCCCCATATATATAAAACTAATGTCACCCTTGGGTGCTAGGGTCGAACTACTCTCTCCTAGAATCATGGATCTGATTTCTTTGAAAGAGAACAACAACTTCAACAAATTTACTAAAAATAGAAAACCCGACTTTGCCAAATCATAATCATAACTAAAATATTATTTACAATCATTGATCATGATCAAAATTCGACCATATGGTTGTGATAATTCATCATGTGCATTCTTGTACACTATGTCATCCCTACACAACAAGTCTGCTACGCAACAGTAACCTACAACAAAACGCAATGGATTGCTCATCAAACTGGGAAAATAGGTGTTAACGATGACATCATATCTCACTAATAAAACATTATCTTTCAAAATGGAGAGATTTTTTTCTTGAAAGAAAAACCTCTATTAGTTTCTTGAAATTCATCTCCATCTAACCGAAATATGTGTCGCAAAAACATTTCTCGGAAAGGAAATCATGAAAACTGAAAAATAGGGCTCAAAGATTACTTCGAATATCCCAAAATATGAAACTTTTTAAAAATATGGGAGAAAAATTTCTTATTTGGTTTGTCCTAAACTAAAAATCTCGGAGATTTTCAAAATTCCTCTCCAGTTGGTCAAAGAGTGATCTTGAAGTTGACCACTAAACCAGTCATTTGCACAACACGACCTATAGCCTCTGCATAGTAAAATCAACTGTGCGATGACATCCTATGCGCGAAAACATCCTATGCATGACAGAATCCACTGCGCGATGACATCCTTTGCATGAAAACATCCTATGTGCGACAACATCCCATGCATGACAACTCACTGCGCGATGAAATGCACTGTGCAACATAATCATTTGTGCAGTGAAGTGCTTTGCACTGTACATATCAAATTTTGCAGCGCACAGTTGCAAATGGAAATGGAAATAATAAATGATAAGCTTCCTTTTGAAACTGACCCTTGGATATGTTAGATGATGTCAGGCATAAAAAAAATATGGGTGCTAATAGGCATGACTTTGCAAATTGTTGACAAGCCTCTAAACTTAGCTATGAAAATCATGGTTCTAACAGGATCTATTAATAGTTATGGAGGAATCTAGACTTTCTAGTAAGGTTCTGGGTGCCTGCAAAAGTGTTGAAACTATAGTTTCACAGTGAGCAGTCTCTCCACTCTGTGAAAGTACACCATTCCTCCATATCAGCATCCAATTGGCTTCTAGTTAGAGTACAAGTGTTATATGAACATGGAGATTCAAAGTACCTAATTTTTGTCATTTAATTGACGTATTTAAGTCATAATATGTATATATTTAGTTAGTCAAATACTATTTCCTAGTTTGAAGTAGTTTGTTAGCAGTTTGTTTTGGTTCAATTGTAACTTATTTTAAAGATAGAAAACCTTCATGAATTTGATTCCTTTAAGTTGGTATGATATGTATCTCTATATATTGTAATGAAAAAGAGGAAAAATGGGTTCGAGTGTGAGGGAAGTGACACTTTTATGTCTGTAAATTTTTTATGAGTTTAATAAAATTAGTAGTGCAGAAGATAGATCTGTCTTACCAGATATTCCTATACCTATATATTTCAATTTGTCTTCCCAGAGATTCATTTGCCCCTTTTTTCCAACCAACAAGAGTGCTAAGTGAGGGTTTTCCTCTATCATTGCTTTTCTTTCTTCATATAGTAGAGGGATTAAGAAAATTTCTAGACTTCGTGCACTACACACTACCTAGACCTCATTCCTATACCTCATGCTTTGTTGATGATAGATGTAGTAAGCATGAACCAACTTGCAACTAACTACTTCAATTTTACCATTTGTCTGGGATTGAAAAAATGTAGAAAAGAGTAATTGACAACCTAAAAGGTTCCATAATGACTTCCAAAAGTGATTGAGAAATTGAGAGTTGTGATCATAAATGATGGCCAAAGGTAAGATAAAATTTCTCCATACATGTTAAAATAAGAGTTTGACAACTTTAGAGGCACCAATAGTGTTGTGGAAAATACGGAATACTAGCTTCTTTGAGAATTTGTATAGTACTTCAAAGATTCAATCATGTTTTCATTGGGTGGTAGGATAACCACTAACAAAATCCATGAAGGGAATTGGAAATGGTTGTTACAACCCAAGCTCTTTGTTTGCAAGTTTTCTTTGACTACAATGTGAACATGTACTCCTCATATATGTTAAATTTTCCAGCATCGATGGCCATTCTCCAATGAGAGGCCATGTGGGCCACCCTAAGGCTAGCCAAGGAGATTTGGAGAATCAACCAGTCCTCTGAGGTATTGAAAAAATCTAGGGGTAACGTACAACCTTCATAAGTCAAACCAGGAGTCAAGACAAAAGTAGATATGTAAGTCTAATGCAAAAGCCAGGGGAAACATACAACCTCTGTGAGCATAGACAGACTAGTGAAAAAGTCATGGGACACGTAAAACCTCTGTGAGCCTAGTCAATCCCTATGAGCCATGAGAAAAATTCAAGGCATCTAACAAAATTCAGGTTGAAAGTAAAATTTCTATGAGCTAGAAACAAACAATCCTCCTTATGCAAATAATGTAAATGTATTGATATAGTGTGTTGGCATGTGTAACATTATCCATCATGAAAAGAAATTTTAATTGCCATGTATAAAAGTCGATTTGAATGTCTAGTTTGAGTGGTAAACTCAAGTTGTAAAAGGTCGAGTTGCATGTCTAGTTTGAGTTTTCAGACTCAAGTTGTAAAAGTTGAATTTCTTGTCTATTTCGAGTGGTCAAATCCAAGTTGACAAGTCATGTTGCATGTTGCATGTTGAGTTGCATGTCTAGTTTCATGTCGAGTTGCATGTTGAGTTGGCATGCCATGTAGCATCAAGTCTCAAGGACAGGTTTCCATGACATGAAAAGTTTAGTTACAAGTCCAATTGATATGGGAAGTCAAGTCCAAAATGTGAGTTTTAATGGCATGCATTCTCTTCCTAATTCGAGTTAACTCCTCACTCCTTCCTACGCCTAGTATATTCAGAATTCGACCCTCATTCTCACACAGTTTTTATGCAGCATAAGAGAGAAAGGGAAAAGGAAGCGAAGGAGTCTAAATAAAATGAAATACTTTTTCTAGCAATGCTAGTTTATAACAACAGAAAAGGACAACAAATTTTTTCAGTGTTTGCAAGTCATACAACCAGGTATAAGTCTTACTTGGAAATTGTTGGTCACTATAATTGCTTAATTAATTTCAAGCAACCAAGTGAAACATAAATTATCAACCCAGGGAAGTCTTTTGTTTCAAAGATAGCTGCGCACTATATATGCTCAATTCCAAAAGCACTTAGTGTTGTAGTAAAGAAATCATTTTATCTAAACTGCTGAAATTGGCCAGAGTTATGAATTAAATCACAGGAAAGAATCTCCCTATTGCAATTCTTTATAGTTTCAAATTAAGAATCACGGATTACATTTTAAATAACATTGCAATGGGTAAGAACAACTATCTTATGTCGACGGGACCCTTACTCTCAAATAGAGGCTTCAGTACTAACACTCTTTCATGAAAGCAATAATGCGAGAAAACAATAGCTCTATCTATGAAGGAACAAAGCACTTAGTTCCTTTCTGTCTAGCCTTGAGGAGCCTTGGGCCTTATACATTTGCTTACTTGTGAGATTGAAGTCTCACAGAGAACAAGGCGATGCGATTCCTTTCTTTCTAAGCGAGGATCTCTAACTTGATTCACGTTAACAGGAAAAGCATATAGTGAGTAGGATGTTTGGTTCTTTCCTTTAGAGTAGGAACCCATAATCCAATCCCTGACTAACACAACTGCAGAGGTGAAAATCTCTGAAGACAAGGTGTTGCAGTCCCTTCAAGTGTGCTAGCCAGAAACTTAACCAAGTTTCTGGCTAGCACACTTGCAGGGTAAAGGAAATCTACAGAACCCAAGGTAATGCAGTCCTTCTGGTAGCGGGGACACTTGGCAAATCTACGGCTGCTTACACTTACGGGGTGAAATCTGAGGAATAAGGTATTGTGATCCCTTCACAGGTAAGCGGGGACTTTTAATAGCAAATCTCTGGCTAACACAAGCTACTTGGGGGAAGAGGTCTAGCGAAGTCAAGATGGTTAGATTCCCTTGCAATACGGCCGAGGAACCTTTTATCAGAGACCCTTGTCTAACTTTCTGGCCCGGAAGTAGAATGGTTTTCTCTGGTTTGATGTTTTAATCCCTTTCTGTTTGTGCGGGAATCTTTAATCAAACCTGCTAACATAGAATCACCACACAGATTCTTGCCGATAAAAGAATTACAAGTTCTATTCAATAACTAAAGGACAGTGGTAGTGTTTTCAACAGCATAAAATCCACATCAAAGCGATGTTTTGACCAAATAGCAGTCGAACAAAATATAAAGCGAGGAATTAAACAATCACACTTATAACTCTACGAGGGTGAATATTGTGAAGAAGGTGGGCCTCCCCTTCTCACAAGATTCCCTAACAAGGAGAAGCACAGGCAATTATCAAAGCGGTCTTCTATTCATCTGTTGAAATATCACATTACAAATTGGAAAGATCGAAGACGTCCCGCTTCTCACGAGAAGTTCTTAGTACATAAAGTTGGATCCTCGAATTGGTGATTTCCCCTCAATTTAAGGAAATCCCATCGATACAATCGATACAAAGGCGGTCTGGATCCTACACTCATCGGATCTTCTTTCTAAATCAGCATGGGTGTCCTATTCTTACATAGCGAATGCTATCTGAGAACGGGCCGAAGCATTGTTATTCTGGTGAATTATTAGGCTTCTTCATGTTTGCTAATGTTGTTTAATTACATGATTCCGCGTCTGTGTCGGTTTGAGTGCTAGCTGTCGGGACTCGTGTTTCAACATCGTGGCGGCCTCTTCTGATAATCTCGATACATGCGGCGGTGAAAGCGGATCCGATGTTTGACATCACGATTCTTGAACGTTAGCAGCTGCGCCGTGTTTACGACATATGCATCCCTCGGTGTAGCAACGACATATCGTCCTTGGGTATTAGCAACTTCCGTGTTTCGACATCGACTCCTTGGCTTTATAGGAGGATTACGTGTTTTCGACATCGGTCTGAGAAATACTATTACGCAAATATGGACATATGCACTTTTTAATCAATGGTTAGTTTCAAAAGTAATGTAAAGTATTATGCAAAATGAATTAAACATATAGTGATGAGAAAAGGCGTTGTATACCTTGGAGTGATCAGATGAAGTGATAATATGAGTCTAAATCTGGTGATGAAGGGTATAATGGCAAAAAGTATGGGCAAGGTGCAATATGTGGTCCCAACATCCCCGACTCAAGGTGTTGCATGTCCTCGGGCAACTTACTCCGAATGATGCGGATCTGGAATTTCGATGGGTGTAAGAGAATACTCAAGCGATGGCGGAGGTGTGTCTATCCAAGTTAAGACCCTTGCACTTCCTGCATTACGTTTGCCCATGCTGCCATTACGCCTTTTCTAAATTTTGGGTTTATGTGATTTGATATTTTTACGTAGGCAACAGGAGAAGAGGAAAATGGAAGTGGTACCCAATCAATTTTCAGCTATTATCTCCTTCTTCTGGATGTAACTGGGTACCCTGGAATTGTTGTTTCTAAGTTGGCGGGGCCAAAAGGATTATATTGTTACCTAACTACGTGGAGTCTTGAGCGAGGTTATTAACTTTGTAGAGGCTGGGGATATAATAGCACTAATGATCGTTCACAATCTACAGTACTTGATTGCAAGCTGTAGGAACATGTTGATCATGCCTTTTTTCTTTAAGAATGCATGATATTGTGCAATAATGAATATGGCTGCCTTTGAGGTTCACAGTGCGATCAAAGGTGATTGATATACGTTGTTATTGGCAATTGAAAATTTACCTTGCCAAAGGAGTTGATTATGGAGGAAGGAAGTAAATGCTCAGTTGAACATCCCGACAAGAGGATTTATGTTAGGTGAGCTATTTTACGGAATAGCCTCATTATATGGAAATATGCCTCCACAGGAGGAGGTCTTGATCTCTGTGAGGCATCTTCAAAAGTTTGAATAAAATCTATTGATGAATGATTTCATGGGGCTTTCCTTCTATTATAGGCTGAATCTGGCTTACCTTAAGGTCTTTCTTTGAGGAATAAGAATGAATTCTGAGGAGGATGGTTTCCTTGTAGCCATTGGATTCTTGCATCATATCAAGATCTTGATAATTCTATCTTGCAATTCTCGTTCTTTCTTAGGCTTCTGAATTTCTGTCGTGTCGGGTCCAAGCACAATTTGAAAGTGTGGATTCCTCGGGTTTGCTGTGTTCTTGCAATTCTGAGCTTGTATTTCAGCATACTCTCCTTCTTCCACTTTTGTATTCCGGCATATTCATCCCACTGGTGAAATTACGGTTTCGACATTTGAAGTGGTGGGACTAAATGAGTTTAGTGAATTTGTTCCTTAGAAGTGGAGATTGTCTTGACTAGGAGGGTGACTTCCTCCATGGGTATTGTTGCACAGCCTTGTTGACCAGTGAGACTTCTTTCTTGATTGGAGAAGCTGTTGGTTCTTGTGTTCTTGTGGGTTTAAGTTTGCGAGCTTGATGGATCCTGGCGGTGCCCCAATGATTACGGTCGGTTTGACTTCAAAGGAGAAGGAATGGGTGCTGCTCTGGTACGGAACTTGAGCTATCTTATACCACACTTTGATGGTAAATGTCTCCACATTGGTAGCACATATATTCTTTGCATATGATTTCTGTGGTTCGTTCTGCCAGGATTAACATTGGATTCCAGGGCGTACCGACTTAATTCTTTCATATGCCTCCCTTACCTGGTCAATTCTTGTTGATGCCTTTCCAGTTGAGATTTTAAAAACTTGTTTTCTTCCAAGACATGTCGGCCATTGTTGGTTTGGATTTAGGGATGGCCCGGTTCTTGTGTTGCAGTCATCGTCTCCTTAAATGCCCAGTTCTTGTGGAAGGCGTCACGGGAATATTATGATACGTGTTTCGTACTCGATGTAGGGAGAGTAGTGTCTCTGCACCCTCAACTTCTAATTCCTTAATTTCCATGTCCTGGAGTAGCAGTTGTTATTCCGATATGGTTGTTGTGTTGCAGCAGCCGGGGTTTCAGTTTCCTTGCTTTCAGCTGTAATATTAGTGGTTGGTTCTTGTGTTCATCCACTGAATGGGTAGGCATTTGTTTGTGTTCGGCTACTTCAAAAACAAATGATAAGCGGGTCTCAATTCTGCCCGTCTATTTCATTGTCGGCCCGGCTGGTTCTTGTGTTTATTGAGTGGTATTTCATGTTCGACCATGAAAAGCTAGTTCTTGTTTTTCAGCTACTGGATGAGTAGCTGTTTCTTTTGTTTCAGCTACCCTTTGTGAGGCGGATGGCGTTACAGTTTCTGGGGTGTCTGGTTTTTGTGTTGCAGCTCCTATGGTTAGAATAGGCAAAGATCCCGAGGTTGGGGAGATTAATGGTTCGCGGGGTTCGGTCAATTGATGGAGGTTAGGGTAGTAGTCATCGAGGGGTGGCCTCATTGAGGCTTTGTTCTCTTTGCACGAAGGGAGAAGGGTCGTCTAGCGGTCATTTTAAATTGGAGGTTTCTCCTCAATGATAGAGCAGAATAATTCTGATTCAGAATCCTCAATTAGGATATGAAGAGCATAAGTGGAAGACTCTGGTGCAGTATACGAGGATTTCGGCATGGTACGGGGACTGAATGGTCATGTTAGCGTGGGGGTATCTTGGGAGAATGCGGTTGGGTTCTTCTTCTTTGTTCTTTGGGAATTCGGGGTTTTATTTAGTGCAGGGGTTTATGGGTGGATGATTCTGTTCAAAACCCTATTGATGAGTAGTTGGACCATTCGATGGTGGGTAAGTGATTGGTTTGGATCCTTTGCCCTTGACGGTGGTGTGCCATGTTCTTTAGGCAATGACAAAAGTATGGAATATTAACCGTCTCGATGTCTTAGATGAGAAAGCAAAAGGAAATCATGTTGATAAACTACATGATAGCGACCCTCGCAGGTCAAGTAGTGTTTGATGAACCTTGTGACTTCCGGCCATGGTGGTGGCATTGAGGTTAGTTGTACACCCCTGCCTTTTAGTTCAATTCTTTCCTCGGGCAGGAAAAATTTCTGTTGGACATCTCCGATGATATGCTTTTGGCTGAGTTGTCGAGTGCCATCCATAGGGATGCCTGAGACTGTGGATATGTCTTGTTCTGTCACATAGATTCGGACACTTGCGACGACTGAATGATCCTCTTTGAAATTTCTATTTGTAGTACATGTGGTTCATTGTATCCTCGGAATATATACGAAGTAATGGAACCAACACCTTTAGCGAAGATTTCATATCTTTAGCAGGATAATGTTGAACAATCTTTGTGGTGGTGGGTTCTTCTTGGACCTTGAGTCCTCCCATAGCCTCTTGGTTTGATAATATCTGACTTCAAAGAGTTGCGTGTATCGGCGATCACGAGCGTTTCGAGTTTAGGAAATGTGGTTAAATAAAGATAATTGAAATGGAAATGCGGCGATGAAATCGGAGGGTATGATAATATTATTGACTTGATTTGGCGTGTACTTCCCTTTCCGGTAAGTGTGATTAATAATAATGGGTCTTAAATGGTTGAAAGTGAAAATCTTTTCTCTCATTAACTTCACGGTTTAATTGGATTACATTACTTTACATACCTTTGCCTTACCATTTGGTTTATTCGACCAACCGGATATGATGTTTGTTACATTGATGATGATGTTGTTTGTGGCTTGATTATGTCATGGCACATTTATTTGTTGTCGACTGGAGCGTAGGATCTTGCTGCCGGATGATGGTGGAAGGCGGGTGTTTTCAACAGCGAGAGAGAGATGTCGAACAATTGCTATAGATGAAGCTAGCGATAGCGGGTGTTTCAGTGTCTGAAGAAAATCAAAGAGTGTTGAGCGGTGGTGTTTGACATCATGGATGAATGATGAAGGGTTCTTTGGCAAAATGGTGTTTGACAGCAGTAGTAACAATTCTTGGGGCGGAATTGTTTAAAATTCGATGATGGAGGGTGAAGAAATGAAGGGTTGCTGATAAAAGTGTTTCAACAACAGAAGAAAACAATTTGTTGGACGGAATTGTTTCGGTAGTAAAAATAATGGAAAAATGGGCGAGTGGAAGGAATGAAGGATGTTGAGCAGTGGTATTTCAGCATCAGGAAAAGCGGCGAAAGGTTGCTGTGCCGGGTGTTTCAATAGCGGGAGGAAGAATGGAAGGTTGATATTTTCGGCCAATGGGAAAAGGGAAAAGCAAAACAAGTGCTGGGCGGAGTTGAATAAGAATGATGGGGGATGGCGGGCTGGAGTGTTCTGGGGATGGGAGAGAAAATGCTGATCAATAGTGTTTGACATCGGGGAGAAAGTCACTAGTGTTTCATTGATTGTTTTACATCGTGAAAAACCAATAGTCAGCACCCATTAGTGTTAGGCATCGTGAAAGCGCAATTGTGCTGCACCGTGGTGTTGCGGTATCGTGAAAATAATAGTCTTTGCCGTGGTGTTGTAACATCGTGAAAGCTTGTTTTCTTTGAAGAATGGGTCTCTCTCACATTACTTTCGATCCTGCAATGATATTTCTTGGCGAGTTATTGGTATATAAAATCTAATCTAACCCTAATCTAATACTAAGGAAAATCTAGAAAATTAATTGTGGGGTGGAAACCCCTTAATGAAAAAGAAAATGGCGTCACGCCATGCATGCAACCTTAAAATCTTCTTTGGAATCAGGTTTCTGGTACAGACGAAGGCGATGACCATTTACAAGTAAGCGAGGTTACGGATTCATCAATTGTAAGGAGCATTATTGTTCCATTGGGAAAAGCTGTGTCTACCGCCGTGAGTCCCTAACCATCTTGTCTTGATTTCCATGGAATTCTTTGAACTGGAATGCGTCACGGTAAAGGCCCAATTGCCTTTTTGGAGCTGCTTGTTCTTGATATTTTGTCATGCCATTGTGATCTTCTTTGTTGAATTATGGTTGTTTCTTGAATGGCATCTAGTCTTTTCTCTTCTAGTTCATTAATTTGTTGCAACCTGGCTGTTTGTGCATCAGTTAGATCGAGGTTGGCATTTAAAGCAGTCCTTAAGGTTTTTAAGGACTGCTTTAGCTGTCCTTAGGGTTTTTATTTCAAGTTCCACGGGAAAGACAACACTTTTCCGTAGACCAATTCATAGAAAGAAAATCCTGTAGTATTTCTCCGAGGTGGATTCTGTGGGCCATAATGCTTCAAAGGAGCCTTTTGGACCAATCCTTTCTACTCCTTCTTGTTTTTGTGAGAATGGCTTCTCTTACTTTATTTGTACTTTCCACTTTGTCCATTAGCTTGAGGGTGGTAGGTGTAGTCATTCTGGCGAATATGATATTTCTGAAGGGTGGCTTTTGAACCCATGAGAAGAGAAAAAAGGTCCTCCATCTGTAACTAACTCTCTAAGGCATTCCAAAATGGTGAAGATGTATGTAAATAAGATTTTATAGCTGCTTCTTAGGTTGCTCACGTAGGAGTGCCTTGGCCTCCACCCATTTGGTCATATATTACATGCGAGACCATTATGTAAACTTTTGATTGGATGGAGAGGTTGATGGTCCCTATGAAATCTAAGGCCCATCACGTCAAATAGTTCAAGTACTACCTGGGGTTAATGGCATTTCATCTCTATGATTAGGTTATTGACCTACTCTTTGGCGACTATCAGACCTTGACGTATTTCTTTGCATCTTTTGAATTGAAGGCCAATAGTACCCCATCAACAGAATTTTTGTATGTTGTTCTTTTGTCATTGCCCTCCACCAGGGCCATCATGACAAGCTTTCAATATATCATACACCTCATCTTCTCAGACACACCTTCGGATCTCTTGATAAAACTCTGTGGTAAAAGGTACCCACCTATCCAACTATACCGAGCACTTTGATGAACAATGCTTTTCTTCTCTGGGTAGGATAGGTGTGATGGTAATTATTTAGTTGCAGGGAAGTTGCAACTAAATAGTTAGCAATATCTCGATACCAAGGTGAGTGGCCGGCTGCAAATAAATATTCATCGGGGAAGAATCATCCACTGGGTTATCATGGTTGACATCAATCGAAGGAAATCAGCAACTACATTTTCTTTTCTGGCCTATCTACAATTGTGATGTCAATTCTTGCAATAATAGTATGCATCGGTGACTCTAGCATTTGTAATGGGTTTATTCATTAGAGTACTTGATATTTGAGTGTCGATTATGGACAAAGGTAGAATAGCGGTAATGCCAATCTCTAAATTTGTTAATTGCATAAATTGCGCTAGAAATTCCTTCTACGTATTTGTATATAATTGAGTTGTGAGGGGACATATTCTTACCGATGAAGTATATATAGCATAAGGGAGATGATCTTCTTCTGTCCCAAAACAGCTCCTATAAGCGATTATCTGACATGGAGGATATGTGAAAGGGGAGTGTCAATTCAGGTCCTCTAAGGATAGGAACTATAGACTGATGTTTTAGTGTCCTGGATGCTTCTTCACATGAATTATTCCAATTAAATCCAGCATTTTTTCATCGATTAAAACAAGCGGGGGAGAAGCTATTTTGGAAAGTTTTTAATAAATCTTAAATGGTATCCAGCATGTCCTAAAAGCTTCTTACATTGTTTGGGTCTTGGGGTAGGTAGGTCCTTAATGACTTTATTTTTGGATGGGTCTACCGGATTCCTTGAGATGAGATAAATGTCCAAGAACTATTCCTTATCATCAGCATGGCATTTTTTCTGTGCTTAGGAAAGTTGGGCTTGTATACATCTTTTAGTACCTTCTCAAGGTTTTCGATTGCTTCTTGAAAAGAAACACCATAAAGGGTAAAGTCATCATAAATATTTCCATAGAGTCATTAACATGTCGAGAGAAAAAAATTCTAAAACTGCCCTTTGGAAATTTCTTTGAGTGCATTACATAGTCCAAATGGGAGGGATTTCTGTAAGCAAAAGGTTCCCCAAGGGCATTGAAAGGTGGTTTTAATGTGATCTTGAAGTGCGATTTTAATTTGGTTGTACCGAAACCATCTAAAGAAGAGAAGAATTTCTTACGTGACAGACTATCTAAAGCTTGATCAATGAATGGCAATGGAAATTGGTCTTTAAGTGTGGCTTTGTTTAAAGCACTGTAATCTACACACACTCTCCATTTTTTTCGTTCTTTTTAGGAACTATTACCAATGGAATTGCCATTCAACATCGATATAGGATAAATAAACCACGCATTAAGTAATTTTTGAAGTTCTTCCTTGAGTTTCTCTTAGTTTGGGTTCATTAAATTGGGGTTGGCAATTGGTGACAGGTTGTCCTTGTATATACGTGAGTGCACAATTGGTGAGAATTCCTTTTCATGTCGATTGTAATCCCATCACGAATGCTTCCTTATTTTCTGAAGTAACTTTGATGCCTAGCGTGTTTCGGTACGTCACACATCAAATGAGGTTTATTTTTAGTGTTTTGTCAGGTTCGATTCCAATTGGGATGCTTTTGGAGGAGATGGTTTTAAGCGTTTGAGGTGGGCTTACTGAATCAATATTTTCTGGGTTATCAAACTCCATTACTACAGTTAATTGATTATGAATTTTACAGGGTAGCCAACGGAGGATGGCTCTAAATAAAGTGTTATCATTTCATCCCTCGATGGGGTCTTTCGGAGCTTAGAAACTTGTCCAGATAGTGAGAAAGAAGAAGTTGAAAGTGGAGTTGATCCTCAAAATTAGACCCACCTGGGGTTATCATTATTAAGAAGCGGGGGTGTAGCATGAGGGTAAAGGGTGTTCGCTTTGTTTCATAACCATTGAAATTTTCATTGACCACGATCGGCGGTGATAAAAGCATCGGTGGCTAACCGATGCACTTGAGTGGGGGTGCCCCGGCTTTGTTTGAGAACGCAACAACGTGTCGGCTGGGTAATTCCAAGATTCCATAGATATGCTGAGATCTTCAATGATACATTCTGGTCTAATTGTGGATAGATCAGCCAAGATAGTAGGGGTTTCTCGACTTTGTCTTGTAATTGTATGTAATTGCAGAGTTTCTAAAGTCATGATATTTATGGATGCACCGAGGTCTACCAGGAACCACGAGGATTATTGTTTTGCCAACTTATGCAGTTATAGTAGGGTGGCCGGGGATAAGCCATATTTAAATGGGGAGTCTTACATGTCATTAATGCAGACAAATCCCATGGCGATTGAATATGGGGGATCCTTGGTTTTCCTACGGGATTTTTTGATACGGATATCTCTCATTGTCCTAACATAAATAGTTATGTCGCGGAGTGCTTGTAAGAGAAGAATTTTGACATATAAATTACGTGGTTCCCCAAGAGATTAAAGAATTTGGTGGATTCGGTACGTTTTGGTCAAAGGATTAAGCGGCTCGGAAATGGTGTTGTTTGACGTTGTTGGAGGATGATTGTACCTTTTCGGGTGCATCATGCTCTGTCATTTCCTCTTTGTCGGAGGAGGTAACATCAGCTATGGTAGAGTTCCACTCTCCCAGTTCGAAGATGTATATCATTGCATTGTCTTGGGGAGGGATGGAAATGTGGAAATTATAAACATCAATGCATTGAGCAACTTTATTATTTGGGTTGGGTTAGTTTGAGCGGTGGGGCTGGGGTCGATTGTTTGGTTAGTGGAGGTACACTGCTGGCAAGGAGGAGAGTGGTTGTGGGAGTTGGGTAATTGATTTTGAAAGGGGCTTGTTGTCCTCTCAATTTTGATTCCATGATTTTGATAAAGTACATTTGTTGTTGTGGAGGCCATGGGGGTCGGAGGAGGGATCAACAAAGGGTGGAGTATTACCTGGCTGTATGGGTGGGGGCGTTTGTTGCATGGGTGGGTAAGTTTGCTGTGTAATAGATTTAGGTAGTTCATTTGATTAGCGTGATGCATCGGATTGAAGGGGGGGTAACTAGTTTGATTAGAAGCGGGAATAATTATTCTAGCGATTAAATGGCATGTTAGAGTTCATACCTTGTCCTCGTGGTTTCCATTGTCTCCTTTGAGTCATCATATAGGCAACCGGCTTCTTAGATCCGTTAGTTGCAATCTTTGCCTTGTATACTTAGTAAGATGGACAATTAAGGTATCGCTGGTCTTTGTCACAAATAGTCTGATAGGTTTCCTATCAGAGTGGACATTCTCTCTTTTTAGGTGCTGCTCCTGCATTGAGGGACAAAAGATAGACAAAGTACTTCGCCACGCTTGCTTTTTCTTGATCTGCGGGGTATCCATTTTGTGAGGCAAAAGAGCTTCGGCCATTTCTGTCTTGAAATCTTCAAACAAATTTCCTATCTCGGCTCTTGTTGCTCCTCCATTGGGTGATTTTGGATTCTAGAGAATGTAGTGTCCCTGCTATTTTATCTGTTTCTTGCAGCTCCTCTCCAGACATCTTGCATAAGTTGACCAATTATCCTCACGGTTCCTTGGATATATCCCCTTTTCCAAGCATGTTGACATATCGAGGAGAGTCATCCCCTTACTCCTTTTAATAAAATAGTTTGAGGATGTCCTTACTTACATTGGGATGGTTGGATGCTGCGGTGTATTGAAGCCTCTCTACAAAGTCTTCCTGAATTCTCATCTTCTTTACGCATCATTTTAAATAGCTCCTCCTTCTTTTCTTGTTACGCGATTAGTCACGGGTACTTGTTGAACTTTACCTTCTCTTGGTCCCATGATGTGATTAAATGCTCTCCAAGGCTCATATTATCTTAATGCATTTCCTGTGTTGATGGAAATAGCTTTAGTTTAGGAGCATTAGAAGTGTAATCATAGCTTCTACAGTATATCAAACTCGAGCCTTGAAATTCATGAGGATCTCACAGTGATAGCCCATCAAATTTGGCAATCTTGAGAGTGGGATATTTTTTCATGGGAGAGAGTGATTTCCCTGGGAATATCACCAATAGGGAATCCTAATTTAGAAAAAGAATTTTCATCTTTACCTCTCGCCGAAAATCTACACACTCATGATGCAATGGATTCATTAAACTCATCCATATTTTCTTACATGCTCTCCTGGCACTTTTTACTCGTCCTCAATATCTCCCTTGACTACAGGCGTCTCGGGACTCCAAACTTCTTTCCTTTACTGTCCTAAGCGGGGAGCCTTGGGCCTTACTTACATTTTAGCACACTTGTGAGATGAAGTCTCCCCGGAGAACAAAGGCGGTCTGATTCATTCTTTCCTAGCGGGGATCTCTAACCAGGAACTACGATTAACCTGGGGAAAAATGAGCCGGTGAGTGGGATGTTTTGGTTCTTTCCTTCGAGTAGAGACCCTTAATCCAATCCACGACCTTACACTTGCGGAGGTGAAAGGAAATCTGAGACAAGGTGTTCACGGTCCCTTCACGGTGAGTAGGGACCTTAGCAAATCTCAGCTAGCACACTTACTGCGAGGGTAAAAAAATCTGAGAAGACAAGGTATTGCTAGGTCCTTCTGGCCAGGACGCAACCAAATCTCTGGCTAGCACACTTGCGGTGATAATCTCTGAGACAAGGTATTGGTCCCTTCACAGTTGAGGCGGGGACTTTTAACAAATCTCGGCTAACACAGCTACTTGGAAAGAGATCACCGAAGTCAGATGGTTTAGATTCCTTCACAATGCGAGACCTTTATCGAGACCCTTGTCTATACGGAAGTAGGAATGGTTCTAGGAGGGTCTGATATTTCAATCCCTTTAAATAACTGCGGGAATCTTTAATCAAACTTACTTTAACATAGAATCACCACACAAGATTGTGATAAAAATTACAAGTTCTATTCAATAACTAAGAGCCGAGTCGGTAGTGTTTTGACAGCATAAAATCCATCAACGATGTTTGACAAATGAGTCGAACAAAGAATATAGAGCGGGGAATTAAACAATCACACACTTCTAACTTCTGGGGTGAATCTTGTGAAAGAGGTGGGCCTCCTTCTCCACAAGATTCCTAACAAGAGAAAACAAGGCGAATTATGCGGTCTTCTATTCATCTGTTGAAATATCCACATTACAAATTGGAAAGATCGAACGCGTCGCGCTTCTCTGAAGTTCTTAGTACACAAAAGTTGGATCTCGAATGGTGATTTCCCCTCAATTTAAAGGAAATCCCATCCGTCTAATCGATACAAAGGCGGTCACGGGATCCTACACTTCATCGGATCTTCTTTTAATCGACATAGGGTGTCCCTATTCTTACGCCTTGAATACTAATCACGAGTACGGGCCGAAGCATTGTTATTTACCCGGTGGTGTAAGGTCTTCTTCACATGTTTTGCGCTAATGTTGTTTTGAAGTCACGCGAATTCCGATCACATTGACTTTGTTGCTAATTTTGCCGGGACTCATGTTCGACATCGTGGCAGCCTCCTACATTATTATCGACCTACGATTGCAGGCGAGTAGCAGCGACTCGATGTTTCTCAGCATCATCTGCATTCTTGAACTGTGTAGTTGCTTCGTGTTTTGGCATATACATCCTCGGTTGTGTAGCGGCTTTCAGGTGTTTTAAACATATCGTCCTTGGGCTTATTAATAGCGACTTAAGATGTTTGACATCATCTCATGGCGGCTTTGGAAGTTACGTGTTTCAGCATCGATTACGAAATACTATTACGCAAATATGGACACTTATGCACGCTTCTAATCCAATGGTTAGAGTTCAAAAGTAATGTAAAGTAATATGCAAAACAAATTAAACATAATTGATGAAAGGGCGTTGTATACCTTAGGTGATCAGATGAAAGAAAGGACGTTGTATACCTTGGAGTGATCAGATGAAGTGATAATATGAGTCTAAATACAGGTGATGAAGGGTATAATAATGGCAAAAAGTATGGGCAAAAAGGTACAATATGTGGTCCCAACAGAAATCTCATTCAAGATCATAATTCATGGTGGTTCTCTTTACATGATCTTACATTCTATTTGCAATAAAGGAAGATTGTTTGTTGGGGTTTTCCTCCCTGTATAGGGTTTCCTCAGTGTATACGTGTTGTGAATGTTCATGCTTGTGGATCCATGTGGTTATTGCTATTCAATTTTTTATTCTGCATTATTGAATGTATTAAGCTTAAATTGAAGGATTGCATAAATTAAAGAAATAATATGTAGTTTAAATCAAGCTCAATAAATTAAAAATATAGTATTCCACTTGTTTCTGCATGGATTGCCCAAACTAACCCATAGGATTACCTTGTTTTAAACATATGACATTACCCTAATTAACCCTATTGTAATCAATGGGTTTAATAGTATGGAAACCTATGGTTAACCCTATAGTAATCAATGGTATTACTCAATGTGCAACATGAGGACTCAAATTCTATCAAGCTGTAACACTACTTGGATTCTATCAATGGTTAAATTATCAGCTCTATTCTATCAAGTTGTAACACTCCTTAGTAAAATGGTTCTACTTCATTACTACTATATTTTTAGTATCACAGTAAGATCATAATGATTGCATCCATAGTGTTACTCTTTCACACCTGTATTATGCTCTATTACTATTAGTATACTATCTAGGCATTATAGGGGCATGTTTGGAGTCAAATGACACATGCCAAAAAGTGGCGATAATGGGACACGATACTAGTTGGAAGACCCTGGAACTAATGCCATTAGACACAAACTCAATCCTAGGGCCTAATAAGGAGAACAAATAGCACATGCTAATTAATCTAGGAGTCAAGCATCCAAGTAAACCTTCTCACAAAGAAGCGCTAGTTGGTGATGGAATCCAACATCGAAAGATCGATGCATGAAGGGTTTGAGTTTCTACTAGTGGGAAAGTTACGTTGAAAACCTGCTTAACAAATTTACGCCTTGGTGCAAGATACCTCATTGAGCAGTGGGAAACCCTCCAAGGATTTTGAGTGAGTCTAGCCAATGTCGATCCTAGGTACAACACCACCTTCCCTATGTTGTCACCTTGGGTAGGAAGTCTAAAATATTATGGCCTCTATGGTACCACCTACTATACCAAAGTAGAGGGGGGACAATTGACAGTCCGATTTACATGCAAGCGAGGGGTAACTAAGCCCAAAACCCCTTTGAGATATTCCTCACAGAGAGGGGTTTCTCTCGAGTGATCCCCATAATACATGCAACCACTACACCAAGACCAACAAAGAAGGGTTGATTACTCTGTTGGCCCCAATGTGACCTCATGCTTGACCCTTGTGTTAGAATAGCTTCTCAAAGTCAGTGATATCGAAACTAGATTTCAATCCCTAACTCAAAGCTCTATGTTTGTTTAGAAGCTTTGGAAATTTATTCTGACAATCCTATTCCAAAGCTCTACACCTAAGCTAATATAGGTTTGAAGAGCCCTAGAAATTAAAGTTGTTAGATAAATGTTAACTAGCACTTGATTTTAGGTTGTTATTACTCAAAAGAGTGGTTGTGAAACTGATGACATTTTGAATTGACTCTTTAAACCATGGAAGAGGAAAATGAAATGCAAGAATTTAAACTTCGATGAAAACTAGCTATGGGAAGGAGAAAGAGGTTTCAATCAAATAAATAATTTATTGATTGATTACTATTTTTCAACTGCTAATGACAAAAGGTGTGAGCTAATTATCCAGATAAATGGAATCAAAATGACCCAAATTTTAAAAATACCATGCAAATGTCATATTTCACTTATTACACCTATATAACACTGAATCAAATGTCATCATTTCTAACATAGTAAAATTTTATAATTATAGAGACCACCATAATACCTCTATGGAATAAATGTTACTTATGGTTGAAATATGTGACGAATGGGTTTTTCCTTGATGAGGGACCAAAACTACTATAATAAAAAATCCCACTAGAAAAGTTCTTTGAACATGTTGATAGCTAACCATTGATAATACTATGTTGATGGCTAAAAAATAATGAAAAATAGTCATATTACATGTTTATTAGTATTCAACTAGATATACCTATGGTCATCATGATGTACAAATTCTTCACAATGTGGTAATGAGATGTGGTTGAGAATGGGAGAAACTATTAGGTTATAAATCAATATTGGAAATATATGTCAAATGTGAGCTCACCCACTAATGATTATGATCGGTACCAAGGTATTGAGTGTGAATCCACATGGTGTGAATAAATGTGTTCGCGTCAAACACTGAAAAGAACAATGTAATAAATAAACAATGATACAAATCCTTGTTGCATAAGAGGAATGTCACATAAGGATTTCAAATTTTTATGTTCTCTGGAAATTGCACTATAAGTGTAAATTTGAAAGGACACACATAATTGTTGTATCTTCTTTTCAAAAGTTGTGGTCTAATGAGTTAATTTCCCAAGTCAAAACCAAATTTTTCCTTCTTGTACAAGATTCATCACTAAATGCATGGTTTGGTTTTCATTTGGTATGTAGGAGATCTCTCACACATGACTATTCAAGCTATGGTTTATGGTTTAGACTATCATATTTGTTTACTCTCTATCTCCCTTTGGCTTGATGCTAATTCATCATTCTCTAAATGATTTGTATTGAAACCAAAGAACCTCCTACATTTGAGTTGGTTTGCCTATAAATATAGGAGGTGCACTTGAATCTACATAAGAGAGTTAAAATATTGTTATGTGACCTTATGTCACAAATTTAATGCACATTACATGTTTAATATCTCATAAACAATCCATATGGTTTTGATTTTGTCATGTATAAAATTAATTTATGGATATTAAAGGAAGCTTGTTATAAATCTTATGCTTGTGACAAAATGGTGACAAATTCTACTTCTATTCTTAGATTCTATGCACCTATATTATGTTGATTTGATAACATGAGGCCCCATGGGCATAACCAATCTTCCATCCAATGATGTTTCTCCCCTCCATTTCTTTCCTACTTGACCAAATTTTCCTCTATTGTACACCTATTAGCCTCAAATTACACACCTTCCAAACATAGTTAAACAAGGCTATATATATTGTAATGAAGTGATGGCTTAATACTAGCTCGGCTCATTTCAATTTCAATTGATTATGTTATACTTATATTAAGAGTGGCTTGTAATGTATGTTTTTCTTTTACTAGTGATAAATGAGGTTCTATATCCATGGATCACATGGCCCCAGAAGAGGATGGGGAAACAAGCCTCATGACTCTTGGTGGAGGGGGGGAAAGAAAAAGTTCACATTTTAGCTGGTTCATTTTGATGTGGATTCGAATGAGTTTGCACAACTTGTACAAAATTGAATTTGTTTCTATGGGATTGGAACACTCAAGCACCCTTATTTCCATTTACTTATGATTTGAGATTTATAAGAAAACTTCCCCTCAAATACAACCACCACCTAACTAGAAGGTTCCTCCTACTATAAATTTAAGGAGGTAGATAGTACTATATAAAGAAGTATAAGAAATGTAATGAGATGTATTGTGAAGTTATTTGATATCGGATATCTTCAATTAGAGGTTTCTCCCTTGAAGAGGTTAGTGAACATTGCTTCCATTAATAAAGGTAGAATTGATTGTCCTATTTTGGTTCTTTATTTGGCTATTGTGGTTGCAATATGTCTCTTCTACAATAAATTTGGATAAACTATATTGTTTTTTCTCTGCATATTTCAATTTAAATAAAACCACATAATGAAAGTGTATATTATGAAATTTGGGAAGGTGATCACTCTATTTATTTCCATGGAGGTTTATCCAACCAGATAGTGATAATGGACAGTGAAATATTCATTGAAGGCAAGACATTTCCCTAGGTAAAATATGGTTGAATAATAGAGTATGAGGGTTGATCAATGGTCAGATTGCAACATTTATATAGAAAAAAAAACATCACATGAAAGAGAAAAGAGACCATGACTTCCATGGCATGCATGTATTCATTCCCAAGGGGTAAGTTAAATTCAACATGGGTAGTCACCATTGCAACATTGACTAAAATAATATTACCACCTGACTCGGTAGGAATATTAGATACGTTTATGTTGATGGGTATTAAACCCCTTGATTCAATAGTAGGAACCAAACCTGCCACCGAGGCCCAATTAGACTCTGTAACATTTAATGGTGGAATGGTTCTCCATATCTTGCGATCTTGCCAAATTATCGATGGGCTTTGTGTTTTCTTGTGAAGGCTCTTCCTTCAGTTAGGACTATTATCTTCTGTATTCTCTCTTGGGTGGGACTGGTATGAGAGATGCAAGCCAGTATAAACCAACTTGACACCAACAGGATTAAGTATTAAACTACTGGGAAGAGGTTGATCTTGGGATAACCCACTGCTCAAGCCTGCAGACGATAATTTTATACCACAGGCCTAGTACTAATACATTAACCATGTGAGCATCCAATTACTGTTTGAGAAACTAATTATCAGAAAGAAAACACATATGCAAATAAAATAATGGCAAGAAAAATAATTCATCTACCATAATCATTCATCACATGTTATCACAACGATTCATCTTCATCATTTAAAGTAAATAACAACAAAATATTTCACCAGATAACTTGACAATAGATTAAATAACTCTTACTCATTACTCCATCATTCATGAAACAGGATAGGAAATAGTTCTTCTCTATGCCCAATCATACATGTGTTTGATGAAAATAACTTGTCTCTGGTCCAGAAGGACTTCTCAATTCATAGCAGCTTCAAAATAATTCTTAACAACCAAAAAGAAAGAGTTCTTACAACAACCATCGACCTTTAACTAATTGGTCGATGTATTTAGTTATAATTTAAAGTTCAACGAAAATAACGGCTAAGTGCAGTTTAAGAAAAACAAAAATCGCCATGTCGCGTCATGCTCTAACAGTTTCTTTAATAGTCAACCCGAGATATCTCTTGAAAAGGGTGACTTATTTCGTACTTAGGCCAACTGATAAAAATTTCTTCACAAGTTTGGGCGCATGGAAATATGTGTTGTTCCATTGGAGCCGCGTGAATCCCTCTGATGTCCATTGCATGCATCTGGTACTTTACTAGACTAGAGTTCAACAATTGTAGTGTGGTTCGATCTATAATAGGATGCTCCATGAATCTCCATGCTTTCCCTGACACCGCGTCGGTCATCTTTGCGAGCTCTTCAGCCCACAACGAATCTTGCTTGGTATGCGACTTGACTATGTTGCTCAAGTCAACGAAATTGTCAGGGCTTCCGAACTCGGGGAGTCCGATATCCTTCATTACTTTATTAATTTTATCCCAATGCTTCTTGCATCTGATCCACTGCTCTTGAATTTCTCGATGTGGGTCCTAAGACATCTTATCCCAATACTCGGCTAATCGCTTCATGTGATTAAGACTACTTTTGCCTACCGTCTAAATTCCATGTTCTTCTTTGTCTCGACCCTACTAGACTATATCAATCTACTCGAGTCTTTCTATTGCGTGTTTCACCCTTTCATACCATATCTCCATATCCTTGCATTTCATGAGCACCATGAGAGTGTCCTCCTAGAACTCAACTATTTTCACAATAAACAGGTGCCGCTATTTTCTGAACTCGTTGTAAGCTTCTTTGAACTCACCTTTCAGGTACACAACAGTCTGCATGGTGCCTTTATAGTATTAATCCAAATGACGTAAATGTTCTAGCTCCTTCAAGGCGGTGACTAGCTCCTTTTCATCATGTTTGGTCTTGTCCAGGGTGGCATCTAAGAGTGTGCTTCCCACGCCGATAAGTTCAAACGTTTGGGCATCTGTTGTGTTTATCAAGTTCTCCTCTATAGTAACAAATATGGAGTGATCCACCGTGATCCTTATTTTCTTTGCGGTCTTTTGAACGATGGCCTTTCTCCTTCTATCGTAGGTGATCGCATAGATATCTGCTACCTCATCTACCATCTCGGGTATATGTTGATCACCCCATGTGAGTGTGTTTCCCAGGCTACCGGTGGTGTATACTTGTTCAAGATCGGGCTTCTGAACTTCCTTGTTGTGCCTAGAAGGCCTGGCCTCTACCTGTCGCTTGTCGGGGATCTGAGTATTGGGTGGAATAGAGAAGTTAGGCACAAACTTGTTACTTACTTGTTCGTTGACCGCATAACTGTTGATTTCCTTTTGCGTGGATTCTTCCTTTGGATCATCTGGTTCAAGTTTGTCCTCAAGATCTACTCTGTTTTCCAATGTATCAGGTCCCTTTGTTTCAAGGCCACTTTCATCTTTTGTTTCCTTTTGCGGGACCTCCTTTGTTTGAAATTCGGGCTCAGAGAAAGAAGTCTTCTCAGGTCCTTTTTCATCTTGGATGTGCACAAGAGCATTGTGAGATGACTCTGGGCTCTCATCGTCACTATATATAGTTATAATCTTTCTCAAAGGATTATGCGTGCTTTTTTCTACTGACACTCGGCCTGTCTCTAGTTGAGTCGTCCCGCCTATCGATGGTCTTTCCGGTAATGTGGTGGATTATGGGTCCTCTGACTCGTTGGTGTTACCAAGGTTTATGAAATCTAGGTCGCTTGGCTCCACCAAACTTTCTTCTGGGCTATCTGTTGGAATCCTAGGAAACCTGACGAGGTTCGGGTTATCCTGCATCCACTTCATTAACAGTTGGGCTTGTTGATACATGAGTCCCCCCATCCCCTGTATAGCTTGAACCTCAGGGAAATTCTTGACTTGTACCGGGGATACCTGATAAAATTATTTTTCTTCGATGGTTTCTTGAGGAGCATCCACTGCTTCACCCAGTTCAGATGCTACCCTTTCTTCTCGGGCCCTGAGAAGTTCTTGAGTCGTTTGCTCCAAGGTCGTTGTTTTCTCCTCCCAACTAATGGCCTTGAATCTGGTATGTTTAGGATCATCCATCCTTGCTACCACCTCATTCCATTCTTGATCATTCTCAGTGGAGATATCGTCTTCAAATCTGTCATGAGCATATGGCCAACAGGAAGATACTTGGGATGCATGCTTCGGGACTAAACCTTTTGGATCGTGCTTGTGAAAGAGACCAGTTGGGAATCAAAATTCCAATTGGATTAACCCTTCTTGCTTGGCTTGAGAAGTGTCTTTTACCATGTAGAAACCAACATGGAACCCATAAGGTATAAAATATCGTTTCTTATCTTTTACCAGAGTAGCATTATAACCCTGCAGGATGGTCTGGTAACAGATTTTCCCGACTACCAATTGATCGGGAAAATACACAGGTAACATATGTGGTGCTCTGATGGCGCCGAATATCCTGATATAGGTGTCATGTTCATCCAGATACTAGTTGTCAACTTTTGATATGATCCTTTTAGCTGCGTATGAAAACCTTGGGCACTCTTTCCGGAACAGTAAAGAATGAATACGCAGGATAAATTGATCGCAAATGAGAGAGTAAGATTTCTTGTACCTGTTCTCCCACAAAATGTCGAAATATACATGGATCGAGAGCTCTGAGGGATGCCATCTTAAGTTCATTCCTGCGAAGGAATTTCTTGTGTAGATGACATCCAATAGATAAGATGCCATGTAAAAGTATGGGGTTTCTCCCTCTTTCGGCATATAAGCTTGTTTTATGCATGTGCTCAGTTGTTTGGATATGATGGAACCCCAATTGAAGTTTATTCCTAAAATGGCTATCATATAAGCTAGATGCATCCAAACCTCTCAAAACTGGGAGCAATCTTTCTCCCCATGTAATCTGTAGAGGAGAGCCATTAGGTATATGTACGACTCCCTTAGGTTGGTTGTCGGATACCAGCCAAAAGTCCGGTTTGTGAATTTTTTGTCTTCCCTCCACCACGATGCCATAACTTTGTTGGTGTCGTGTGCTACATAGAAACTCACAACAAAATCAGTGCTCAGCTTCTCTTCCAGCTCCTTGAGCTTGTAGTAACCTTGAACCTCTGATGGAAAGAAAACCATGACGCACTCATTGTTATCATCATTAATCAAACATTTTTGTGTATCAGTGTGGTCAATAAGCCATTTTAGGAGCTCGATGCAAGGAAATACTGGAGTCTGTCTTTCCACCATGTGCAGATACGCCATACAAAAATTCGGGAGGACTTCATTGTCAAGTTTTCTCATATTAGGTTTGATCTGCTTGGTATATTCGGGGAACTCCTCTCGCTTGATTTTCTTGAAAAGTTCTTCCCAGCGCGAGAATACTGTCTTGGTCCCAATGTTCACCTCTATGTCTCCAAAGGCTAGGGGTTGAACGAAATCTTTCTTGGTGACTGTTTTGATGGCGGGCACTGGCTTAGGAGAAAATTCCAATTGTATGGCGACCATTGGGGGGGAACCCTCTCCTACCTCTAGTTCCTGTAGCTTTGGTTCTCTTGGGGATTTCCTGGTGGTGGGTTTCTTCAGTGGAATCGTTCTTGCAACCTAAACCGATCCTTTAGGCATGTTTACAAAGTAACGTTGGATGAAAAAATATGAAATGAAGCGTAAAACATCTGTGAGCCAGTACATACCTATACTCTTGCTAAAATTGTTTTTGAATACTCACTGGACTTTAGACGCTTTCTCTGGATCACTTGTTTTTCTCCTCTGGGTGCTCTAAACTTCTTTGTGCGTAGAATAATCTCATACAACATGACTCAAAATAACATAACAAGAGAGATTCTACTAGTCGTATCAAGCAGTTAATATGAGTAATGGATGCAAATTCAAACAACCTAATGTCAAATGCCTGCAAATAAATTCTACATTGTTTGACGGCGGAGGCACAGAGAGAGATGCATTGTACCGACAGGTTTAAACGGTCCTCTTGATTTACGTGTGAATTAACAACTAATGCACGATCCTAGAATTAATTAACCTATTAAATGCGTCGTATCTAGCGTATCTTAGAACTAAAATGTCCCATCACCCAACATTTCTTAGTGGACAGGTTGGGAATCGGCTACTATCCTTGTGTATGTTTCCATTGGTGCCCTCCTGACAAAAACTTCCAACGTCGAAGGGTTTCGATGCATGATGTCGATGTGGAAGAATTGGTTTGAGGTGCAATGTGGATCTCGGGAGATAGTAACGACCTCAGGGACACTGGATTGTAAGTCTAGTCACTTAGGCGATAATAGGTGACCACTGAGGATAGGTAGTTCATCAGGAAACTTTGTGTGTTAAAGTAACCTTGGGATTTCTGATGCCGAAAGGTATCGAGGATCGACGATTGGGGATAGTTGAAGTGCATAGTTTCTTCACGGTTTATCATTTTCGTAAAATCCCAACGGTGACAACATTTCAGAGATCGACAATCGACGATATTATTCCTTTACTCACGAGACACTTATTCTTTTCATTTCTCCCTGATACCGATGAGGATCGGTCATCGGTGATACTCTTGTGTTGGTGCCTGTCACGTAATAGAATTTTGTTTTTCGACGCCAAAGAAGATCGGGGATCGACTACTTTGGTCTTCATGATCATTTTTTGTCACCTCATATCCTTCCCGATGCCGATCTTCTTAAGCACGTTGGAGAGGAGTTTCGAATGTCAATTCCTTAAGTAAATGTTAGTCCATGTTAAAGTTATGATGATTTTCACATGCTCAAGCAGACTTTAAATGCCTCAACATGAAAACACAAAATGATAAACAAAGGCAACATTTTTCATACTGAAGTGTAAACAGAGTGTGCAAAGGATCAAGTGGTACCTAAAAAGTAAAAAAATTGACATAGACTTTTTTAGGGTGTGTTGAGAGGTCAACAATTTCCTATTGATTTACATGGTATACCATCAAAATATTGAGAATTGGTCATTATTGGAATGAGGATGGGAGGAACAAGATGCAAATAAAATTGACTTATATATAAGAACTATCTCCATGATATAAGGACTCATTTATAAAACAATACATAATTGAACATTACTAAATATTAGATAGAAACAACATTAGATTTAGTGTCCTATAAGGTTTATTGAATCTAAATAAGATTGAATGGAATCACTGAGCTTTTTGGTGATAGAGGAATATTTGGGAAGGAGGAAGTCTTGAAGAGGCCTTCAAAACTAGGTGTAGCATAAAGGAGACTAACTAAATTAGGAATCAAGGTTGTTTAAGGAGAAAATTATTCTAGCTACTTCATGCACACATTGAAACTATCTACCTTAGTCTTGATGTCCAAAAGTTCAACATCCATATCTACAACTATTACCTC
>SNQJ01S0057519.1:173494-193221 GCA_010110895.2 Picea sitchensis | reverse complement strand
AAACACTCAAAAACCACATTTTCCACTCTGGGAGGCAATTTTCCCCTTGTTTTTTTTGTCTCCCTTTGATTTCTCTGAATTTTCCTTAGGCTGTGTGGAGCCTTTAGTCCTGATCTCAGTGATAACATGAGATAAATCATCTCTCAAATGCATGTGGGATGAAATGGATTTGGCAGAGTCATTTGAGGGAGAGGAGGGGGAAACAACAGCTTTTCCTTTATCAAGTGCATGGTGGGATTCATTTTTTAACCTCTTGATTGTGTGGGAAGACTTTATTGGTGATTGTGCAAGGGTAGCCTGGACAATTGGGTTAACCGATGGAGGAGGAGCAAGTAGAGACAAATTTGGCAAGCCACAATGTTGGGAGACTGTCGGGTGGACAATCTTTTTCCATCCATCATTTTCAGGGACTTCAGGTTGAAATGAGACATGAAGGGGAACTAGGATACCAGGGACATGCGGGGCTTGGAAAGGAGGATTTGCTTGCCTAGGTTGGACCACTCCTTATCCAATCCAATTAAAAAATCCATCTTGGAATAGTTGGCTCAAATCTTGTGAGTCTTCATAAAAATATATAGAAAACCTTAGCCTTATAGGGCCCCTGTTCCATTTTCCTCTTCCCCTATTACCCCGACCATGGATACCTCTACTGAAGAAGCTCATTCATGTATGAATTATTTATTAGCAACTAGTTTCTTCAACAAACCATACATGACATCTCTTTAAATATGAAACACATTTTGGCTCAGCAACACATCAGACTCATGCAATCCAATCCATAAAAATCGTTTAATACTTGTCAATGAGCAGGGGGTGAATAAGGGTTATGGGATATATGAGGGATTGTATTGAGTGAAAAGTGGTAAACTGAAGTGGGGTAGATCATGATTACTTCTCAACAAATCATCAAACAATCAACTATATTGTAATAACAAAACATATCAATTGTAACTCATCCCTGTGCCATCCTTCGAATGCTATAATACAAAGTTTTCATTTAACTATAATTTAATTTTAAGAACAGGGAGTGAATAGTGAATCTAGGAAGGTGAGGGGACTTGTAATGTGCGGAAAAGTGAGAGAATGGCAGGGAAATAATGAATATTGTTCATAAAACAAATCAAGTAATCAATAAGCATAACTCTGTACTCAAACCAACACCAATTCAATAATTATTGTGTATCAAAATTGTTCATTGTTCAACATTTAAGTTCCTCAAGACTTCTCAATTAGAACAGTCTATAATCATATTCATAATCGAAACAAATTTCACAGTCTTGTTAAGAAAATGCTTGGTCTTTAATTTTTTTTCTTTCCTTTTAAGAATTAAAAGAAAACACACAGCAACATTGCTCCACCTCTATCCCATGAGCATCACTATAAAAATATCATACCATATCTATCAATTCACGATCGACCAATTTAAAGCATATGCACAGGTCCCTTCCAAATCGAACAGACTTCCAAACATGCCCGATTACATACACTCTTCATCATATCAACCAATAAGTTTTTGCAATGAAACCACAATCAATATAAAACCTGAGCTTCCTCACTTCGATGCAATTATTTACAATATCCATGATGATTCCATAATAGATACACAATGAACATAACGAAATACACACAGTTACCAATTCCATAATCATCTATAACCATGATTGGTCTTAGTGAAACAAGAAGGATTATCCAATTTGCAATTAACACCATGTTGTAAGAACACAGTGATCGAAAGTATAACGAAGAAGAGGCAGCCTTTGACTGCATATTATTATTCATTCCCAATCACAATTTTTCAACCAATTTCATCATAGGAAGATGAGATAGGGACTCGACGAAACATTCCATAACCATTCCACTTGATAACCAATCTTTGACAACCAAAATGATGCCCGACAGGAGTAAGAACAGTTGGAGGTTTAAATCGGGCTATGTCACAACAAATACAAGGAGACAATCAAGAGAATGCTCAGTCATCAACAACACAGATATCTGGAGGTCCTCAGAGGCATATCAACCACAAGAAAATACCCTTTTGATACAAGCACAGTATAAATCCATAGGGCTTCCTTATAAATCTCGGTCTGGGAAAATAGAACAACAGTTAGACACAGATGAAACAATGACAGGTAGGGTAGAAAAACCAATGCACATAGTGTCTTTTTTTTTTCCAGAGGAGAAGCGAATGTCTACTGAATAGTGAAAGTTTCCAAGAACATATAGAGGTATAGTCACCGTATAAAATCTATACATTTCCTTAAGATCTGAACCATTTGAAAAAAACATCTATGAGGATGCATAACCAGAGGCATAACTTATATCACCCCACAACCATACAACATATATATCAATGTTATGGTGACCCTAAGACCGATTCTTGAAATACTTTGGTGCCAAGACACTGATCCCACGGCCATGACTCTGGTATAAGAATTACACATCAACCAAATGGCATTCTGAACATGACTCGATAGGGTTACACTTATTAGTGTGAGGAAGCATTTGACAATAATACATAGAGCGAAGCCCACCACCATTCAACACAGCGATAATACTCATATTCATTTAAAAATCCACAAAGACCCACCACGATTTTAACCAACAGAGAAACCAACGAATGCACAACTCAACCAAAAACTAATTATTTTACTTTCAATCTGAAAAATTACACAGTTATTCCAGAGAGAAAAACCACTCATTTACACAGTTGCAATTCTCAGGAAAACACAAACCCAAGCATTATTGAGCCATTGTTTGTTCATACACGGACTGTAATTCATGGATGGGGTGAAAAATAACCATACCTATAACCGAGAGCTTAAAAGGGTGAGTTGGTCGAGCATTTTCTTTCCAATCCTGAAATGCGGAGCTTAACCACCAACGGACCAAAATGCAACAAAGAACGATACTAGGATGACAGCCCGATGGGGGGAGTATGGAGTGACGTGCATTTACTGCACATCACTTCCATATCCTATCCTATTCAATTCCGAAGTACAAGATAGCCAACACTCACCATATCATTTAAACCATGTAATCAATTTCCGAACCATTGAAATCTACAATAATATTCCTTGCCCAATGCGCCACCCAAAACATTCGTGTTAACCCTTTCCAAGTCCTTATGTCATACCATAGTCATTGCCATATCATATGCACCCCAAAATAACTCAAATGAAAATCGCATAGCCACTAACCAACCATATAATAGTTAGGACTAACACTAACATGTTTTACATTTCCATTTGCATATAATCCTTAACATAACTCAAACATAGATCCTTTCTTTTTAGGATTTTTTTCATAATCTTATTTTCTTTGTTTTGGTTATGTCATTACTAACATATTTCTTGTGTATGTGTTGCCAAGTAATAAATCGTGGTGATTTGTGACATGATTAAATATAGCAATTGTAAATATATGTCAATCATAACATAAAACTAATGCTTTGAATTGCAGAACATCCCATAAAATGTATCATCCGCCTCTTACTATGTCAAAATGAAACCAAGACTGCATTGTCAACCATATAGGACCCTATAAGAAGCATCGAAACAACAACAAAAAATATGTGATATGACTATCTTCGAGCCTCTAGTCTACAAGGGGGTCCCACCTACTAGTATTATATTATTAGCATAGTTTAAATAATAGGGCTTTAGCAATACTTTGAGAGMAAAATTCCTCGTTGTGATTTTAATTKTCAACAGTGTCCTCTCCAATGGGCGGCCCAAATGAACTATGAKACTTCAGGACTTCAGGAGTCCCGACTGCTCCTGTCCAATTTTTCTCCTGAGTGTCTCTCCTCCAAAGTGTTGGATCTATTAACACCTATCCATTGAAATCAACGGTGGAGATCTACTTTGCTTCTCAGGGCTCCGATGGTTCTGCCTTTTCCAACATTGTATGCTCCCAGAGTTACGGTCTGCCGAACTCCAGGATCTTCTTCCACGCATTCCTTGTGCCAACGGCCAGGATTTTCTCTTGCCTTCGGAGCTTCAGCAAGATTTCACACTCCATGACTTGAATATTCTAGAGTGTTGTGGCTCCATACTTCACGACATGTCGACACGTGTCTCCTACGACCAGCGGCTTTAATCATTTTTGCAACTCCTAGATTTGGGAATTTTTGAAGTACCACACCCCATAACTCCCGAAGTGCTTACCTTCCGAACTTCTAGATATAACGATACCTCTCCTCTTGATGGACGGTCCCAATCCACTTCAAGACTTTGGGACTTCTCTCTCCTGTGCACTCCACACACGAAATCCCCCAAACTTATAAGTTTGAAGGGATTAAAGGGGTTAAGCCTCATGCACTTTACCTGGATTAGACGGTTGTTGATCCTCCGTGCTCAAATCTAATGGTTAGGATATTTTCTCTTCCATATGTTCCCCTCCGTCATTTTAGACTTTGATCCAACGGTCCAGATCTCCTCTCCAACTTAGATCAACACTTGTTGTAGCTTCTTCTCCTCTGCGACTATTGCTCTTTCCTTCCGAATGAAGGATTTGTTTTCTTAAATAATTTTAAAGGTCTTGGCCTTTGATCTGTCCTCTGCAAGCTTGACTACTTGAATTATGCTCGTGTTTTGAAAAATGCTCTCCCTTTTGAGATTTTAACTCCTTCGATGGTTTCAAAGAATCTTAGCCTTCAAACTTCCCTTTGCAAGTCCCAGTGACTTGGCTTCTTCCTGCACTATTGGAATGTTATTCCTTCTGATATTTTTTCAACTTTAAGGGACTTCGGTCCTGGCACACACTTACACTGCTTCTCCAAATTTTGAACTCTTCAGACTCACTAATGCACTCCTTTCTCTCCTTGCATAACTTTTCTCCAGAGTGTTTAGTAACTCTGGTCCTCCTTCTCCTCCATCTAGTTATTAGAGTATTCACTAACTCTGATGTGCACTCCTTGCATGATTCCTTGTAAGCTTCAGAATGATTATGGTGTTCCCACCTGGCACGCTCTCTCTCTAAACTCAAAACAGAGTTCAAATGCACTCCTTGCACTGGCTTCACATAGTTTCAATACTCTAGTGTGCACTCCTTGCACAAGCCTAAGATCCCATAACTACTCAGAAATATGTAGATAGGGAAATCTATCTAATTCCTGCAAATGTAACCTACTTGCACATCTACAGCATATAAAATGAAACACAGAAAAACATTCAGAAAACAACCATTCATTACACATAAAAACACAAACACCTCATATCTAGGAAAAATTGCTTTTGTATTATGTCTGAATGCTTCTGTACAAATATTTACAAAGGTTGGACTCCAACAAAGTCTTCAGAACTTCTCCTTTCCTATCTTGAGCTCTCTCTACTCGCTCATCTACCACTGACTCCTTCTCTTCATACTCTTCCTCATGAATTTTTGATACAAGATATTTTTTACAAAAGAGGGGCTCCTCGAGCCTTCCCTCCATCTACCTAATCACATTGAATTTGAATTGAATTACATTCAATGTGCATCTATTTTGAATCAGATCTAGATCCCTCCAACTGCCATCCATTAAAGATGACTCTATCTATTACAATAACTCGCTTGTACAAAGACATTGGCTATGTTTTCCTTGATCCATCAAACATTTAATTACATTGAATTTTCATTAAAAAATTAAATTCAGGTTCAAAATGAGAGGGTTGGCGCCTCTCTTCCCTTGGAACGTGTTTCTCCTTGTGCACTGATGCACTTCCTTACTTATGCATTGGCACATTTTCTGAGATGGAGCGATTCTTATGCATCACTTCTTTATACCAGTCATCATAAATATGTAAATTTAGAATAGTTTCTCGAAGATTCTTCTTAAGATGTATTACCAAGAATATGTGTGGTCTCCAACTCAACGCATCTGCCACTCTATTTGTCGTTCCCTTAATGTAAGTAATCTCAAAGTCATATTCGCTAAGTAATTCTGAACAATTCATTTGTTGTGCATTCAAGTCACTCTGTGTAAATATATGCTGCAATCCACAATGATCTGTCTTTAATTCGAATTTTCATCCAATCAGATAATGTCTCCAAACTCTCAAGGCATATACAATTTCTAATAACTCCAAGTCATGTGTTGCATATTTATTTTCATGCTTTCTCAATTTCCTTCAAATGTAAGCGATCACTTGATCGTCTTGCATCAAAACTCTGCCTAAACCTTCCTTGGATGCATCTGTGCATACCAAGAATTCCTTGTCCATTTTTTGGACTTTCAATATCAGTGTTGTTGTCAACAACTCTTTGAGCCTTTGAAATGCTTCCACGCATTTCTCATTCCATACAAATTTATTTTTTTTATTCTACAATTCCATGATAGGATTAGCTATATTCGAAAAACATTCAACGAACTATTGGTAATATCTTGCTAACCCTATAAAGATATGTACTTATTGTATGTTCGTCGGTGTTGACCATTCCATAATAGCCTCTACTTTCATTGGATCCACAACAATACCTTCACCATATATGATATGTCCCAAGTAATGAATCTTCGATTGGTAAAAATAACATTTTGATAGCTTCCTGTACAATTTGTTTTCTCGTAGACACTCTAGTGCCAATCTCAAGTTTTCGTCGTGCTCTTCTTTCATCTGAGAATAAATTAGTATGTCATAAATAAATACTTTAACAAACTTGTCCAAGTATTCACGGAACACCCCATTCATCAAACTCATGAATACTCCCAGGGAATTTTCAGTCCAAACGGTAAAACAGTAAACTCATAGTGTATGAATCTCATCTTAAATGTTGTCTTATGGATATATTCATCCTTAATTCATAACTAATGATGTTGTGATCTCAAGTCGATATTTGAAAACACAGTTTCTCCTTTCATCTGATCAAATAAATAATCTATTCTTGGCAACAGATATTGTTTCTTGACCGTTTCTTTATTCAATTGACGGTAATCAATACAAATTCTCCACGATCCGTCCTTCTTTCTCAAAAAACTAAATGGTGCACCCCATGGTGGCACACTTGGATGTATAAGTCTCAAGTCTAGAAATTCCTTCAGTTGCATTTTCAACTCCTTTTTTTAGCACTAAAAGCCACACTTTGACTTCTAAAGTGTAAGCTCAACACCCATTAGAATGTAAAAGATAATTTTTTGGTTTAAATGGTTTGAATAGGTGGATCAGCAAGACTAGGAAAGAAAGGGAGAGGGCAACAAAATGTTTCTAGAGGCATTCCATTGGGAATGGAGTCATAACATCCTACAAATCAAAGGCAATCAAACTGTATATCATACAAAGATATATATATTGATGAGTAGAAGCATGGTGAATATGACAAAAGGAAGAACATCCATTATACAGAGATCCTTTCTACAATAGATAAATATTTTCTTAAACAATGAACAATGATTTAATGGGCAAGCTACAACAGATCATTTGTTGTTCATGAATCCATCAATCAATGGTAGTTATGATCCTCAAAACCTGCAATATGTTCAAGCAAGAAGATAACAAAGAAGTGGGAAAACAAATAAGACAATCTGATAATAGCTCTCATGAATCTTTAATGGTAGAAAATGTCATTACAAACAGGCCCTCAGGCTTACAAATGAGCAACTAAAAATGCTCCTCCAACTCTCTCCTCTCTTGGCTCATGAATCCAACCCTTTTCTCATCAAAAACCCTTTTATTTATAGTGAAGGAATCTCTATCTACCCTAAGGAGGTCGAAACCAAGGAGTTGCATAGGATCCTCCTCTATTTAGGAGTCTTGTTACAAAAGATTCCAATAAAAGCCTAACAAATTCCTATTTTTTTTGGATTTTGTCTATGATGATAAATGCCTTTTGAAACAGGTCGTAATGATTGATCTGGAGATGGAACACATGTCTCTCATGTCCATCAAACTCTTAGGAGACCATTTCAAACCTTCCTTGATAGGTGGAAACCTCCCAACAAGGCGAATATCCAAACAGTAACCGCTACAGGAAATTATGCAGCGTCGTTGTAAAATAGTTATGCACATTCTGTAGTGCCCTTTGTGTGTCTAGCTAGGTGATTCTGTAGTGCCCTTTGTGTGTTTGGCTAGGTGATTCCATAACATATTTTCTGTGTTTAATATCTCTCTAACCATAACACGTTTTTCAAAACTGAGAGAGGTTTTTGTTATTTGGTATGTGATGAACAAAAAAATTCCTCCATTTTTCAAAAATACCTTCTCATTTGTTCATAATCCAATTTTTAAGTTAGTCACTCAAAAATTGCAAAAGCGCAGCGTGCTCTCAGTAGAAACACAATGTGGTCTTTGAGAGGGTGTTTTGGAGGCCTTATCAAAGGATTTTTGGGCTTCAATAGATATTATTGGAAAGGTTATGATGTCTGCTACATAATGGAATCATCAAGTATTGCAAACACCTTCTCAAAACCCATGAATAACTGACTTGAAGTCGGGTTGTCCAAAAGTACAGGAACCCTCCTATAGAAATTGTACTTTGGGAAATTATCTCAAATTACAATACAATCTTATGTGTTAACAGCTGTCTCCAAAAGGGATGGAATTCTTCCTTTGAGCTTCCAATAACATGTAGTTCCAGTTTCCTTATCTATTGGGCTATGGAGTCAATTGTACAACCAATCTCTGAACACTGTGAAAAAATGCAACTTATTCAAGAAATCTAATTGATATATCTGTTGGAAACTGAAGGAAAGTAACTTCTTGAAAAGCGAGCTTATTTCCTATGCTACCCTACCTCTAACCAGATATGCAACTTGGTCAAGCAAAGGAAGACTTCCATAACAACCACTCAAGTAGTTTCAAAACTAAAATGATATTGTCCATACCACTGATCAAAAGGTAATGTATGAAATATAATAGCAGTAATAAAAATCCCTTCAGGAAACAAAACTCAACTAGAAGTGTTGGTGAATAAATGTAATCTGAAATGTTCTGATAATCTGAAAAATAAGCCCTCGACAAGGCTGAAAATGGATCCTTGAAACCAAGATCAAAAATATGTTGATTGACAGAAAACAATTGTTCATCCATGACTACATCTTTGCTTGAAAATTGATAACCCTCTAGTCTTCTTGTAATCAAATTTTGATCATTGGTAGCAACAAATTTCTCTTCATATTGATGATCACAAGATGATGATAAAACATGGTTTAAAGCATACTGATCATTATAAGCTAGAAACAGGTAATTACCTATGCAATCATCAATTACCTCATGATCAAAATGGTTTGAAAATTGATTGTCAACTTGCCATGCATACTTGTCCATAGAAACATCTTCCAACACTGAAGAATTCTTATCCGAATCTAAAATATACTTACATCCTTGTTGTTGTTCCAAATCTGCTTCATACTCACTACCTTCATGCTCAAAAATTGAAACATGTTGATAGTTCCCTTGCTCACGTGCATGCATATTTTCAAAGTAAGTTGGATCTCGAACTCTCTTGGATGCACATATGTTCTCCTCAATTTTTTGGGCATCTTCAAATAAGCATGATAAGGATGAAGACTTCATTTCTAACAAGAGAAGGACAAGCTTTGAATGTTGATCCATAACGTAGTATACCATGGCAGCAATCTTTATAGGTCGGATCTCCAAAGGCATGTCATGATAAATGTTGTATAACCTTCTATTGAAGACAGACAAGACTTCGTCTTCCTCTCTCCTCAAGGCATAAAAATCAGCAAGATACAAATCAAGAGACTTGTTCTCACCCCAATGATTTAGAAAATTATTGGACAATTCGATTCAAGAACCAAGGGAATCGGCTCTCAAACTCTTAAACCATATTTCAGCATCTCTAAACAAATATTTGGAGAACAAACTCGTAGTAACATCATCATGAACTATCTCAAACTGATCAACAAAATTTTCAAAGGCCCCCAAATGTCTCTCGTATATGACATGATCCTCTCCAGAAAAACGGGGAAGGTACTCAAGGAAATCAAGAGGCTATGGATGAAAGATATATGGAAGTTTAAAGGCTTAAACATCTTTATCCTGATTCTAGTTTGAAAATTAGTGGGATGAACATGAGGATTAACAAGTTGATGGCAAGGCTCAATAATAACTGAAGATAATGATATATGAGAAGTCTTTGAATCACTTTTATCATTCTCATGGTCATGAGGCTGGGTATCTTTGGGAGGGATAGAGATATAAACCTCGTTCTTCTCAATAGGATGAAATGAAGTTTCAAGACCAACCTCAACAACACAATCAGGATACAAATTTTATTCTAGCAAGGATGGATATATAAAATAAGGTTCATGCTCATCTGAATAAACAAAGCACAAGATGATCCTCTTTATATGTGAAGGGAAAATAAAAAATGAGCTAATAAAGAACAACAAAAGTTCATGAAGAAAGCTCATAAGTTGATACCTACCCATCCCCTTCTGCCCCTTCATCTTTATGTCAACGGGATCCTCCCCAATGGAGTCTTTGATTGTGGAGTTGCTAGGTAGATGATTACAATCAATTTTATGTATCCCTCTATTTTCTACCATCAAGAGTCGGATCTATGTCGTTCTCCCAGGGAAGCTAGCTTCACACTTCATTCCTGGGAAACAACGCCAAAAATGTTAGCACTGAAAGTCACACTTTGATTGCTAAAGTGTAAGCTCAACACCCATCAGAATATAAAAGATAATTTTTGGTTTAAATGGTTTGAGTAAGTGGATCAGCAAGACTAGGAAAGAAAGGGAGAGGGAAAAAAAATGTCTGCAGAGGTATTCCATTGGGCATGGAGTCATAACATCCTACAAATCAAAGGCAATCAAACCATATATCAGACAAAGAGATATATAATGATGAGTAGAAACATGGTGAATATGACAAAAGGAAGAACATCCATTATACAAAGATCCTTTCTGCAATAGATAAATATTTTCTTAAACAATGAACAATGATTTAATGGGAAAGCTACAACAGATCCTTTGTTGTTCATGAATCCATCAATCAATGGCAGCTATGATCCTCAAAACCTGCAATATGTTCAAGAAAGAAGATAACAAAGAAGACAATCTGATAACATCTCTCATGAATCTTTAATGGTATAAAATGTCATTACAAACAGGCCCTCGGGCTTAAAAATGAGCAACTAAAATTGCTCCTCCATCTCTCTCCTCTCTTGGCTCATGAATCCAACCCTTTTATCATCAAAAACCCTTTTATTTGTAGTTAATAATCTTTATCTACCCTAAGGACGTAGAAACCAAGGAGTTACATAGGATCCTCCTCCATTTAGGAGTCTTGTTACAAAATATTCCAGCAAAATCCTAACAAATTCCTATTTTTGGGGGATTTTGTCTATGATGATAAATGCCTTTTGAAACAAGTCATCCTGATTGATATCGAGATGGAACACATGTCTCTCGTGTCCAAAAAACTCTTAGGATACCATTTCGAACCTTCCTTGATAGGTGGAAACCTCCCAACAAGGTGAATATCCAAACAGTAACCGCTACAGGAAATTTCATAGCACCGTTGTAAAACAGTTCTGCACATTCCGTAGCGCCCTTTGTGTGTCTAGCTAGGTGATTCTGTAGTGCCCTTTGTGTGTTTGGCTAGGTTATTCTGTAGCATCGTTTCTGTGTCTAATATCTCTCTAACCATAACACGTTTTGAAAAACTGAGAGAGGTTTTTGTTATTTGGTATGTGATGAAAAAAAACCTCCATTTTTCAAAAATACCATCTCATTTTTTCATAATCCAAGTTTTAAGTTAGTCACTCAAAAATTGCAGAAGCGCAGTGTGCTCTCAGCAGAAACGTTGTGTGGTCTTTGAGAGGGTGTTTTGGAGGCCTTAACAGAGTATTTTTGGGCTGCAATAGATATGTTTGGAAATCGTATGATGTATGCTACACAATGGAATCATCAAGTACTGCAAACGCCTTCTCAAAACCCCTGAAACACTGACTTGAAGTCAAGCTATCCAAAAGTACATAAACCCTCCTATAGTAATTGTATTTTGGGAAATTATCTCAAATTATAATACAATCTTATGTGTTAACACATACAATTCAGGTTTTGACATCCGATATGGCGTTCTCGCAATCGGTTCTATTCCAGGTTTCAAATCTATGGTAAACTCAAGTTCTCTTTCTGGTGGCAAACCTAGTAGTTTCTCCAGAAATACATCTGCAAAATATGATACTACCGGAAGGTTTTATAATCCTTTTGTGTCCCCTTTTTCATTTAGAGCTAAGATGGCATATAAATTACACCATGTTGATGATTAAAATCCTAACGATGAATTCCTCACAAAGTATTTCTAAAAGCGTTATTATTTAACTATGCTAATAATATAATACTAGTAGGTGGGACCCCCTTGTAGACTAGAGGTGCAAGGATAGACATATTACACATGTTTTGTTGTTGTTTTTTATGTTGCCTGCACAGTCCTACATTTTTTACGATGCATTCTTGGTTTCATTTGACGTGATAATAGGTGGATGATGCATTTTTGTGGAATGTTTTTTATGGTTATGAGAAGCATGATTATCGTTGCTATATTATAACCTTGTTACTAATTCTTTTGATCGATTACCTAACCACATATATGCAAGGGATATTTTAATGGTAGCATGATCAAAACCTATGAAAAGATCCTAAAGCGTAACAAAGGGAAATAATTTTTATATTTGAGCTATAATAGAAGACTATATGCAAGTTCGAATGGAAAAGTTAAGGGATGTTAGTGTTAGTCCTAACTATTATGTTATTTGTTTGGTTAATGGAATATGTGAATTACATTAGATTTGAATGGAGGTGCATATGGAATTGTTAATATGTATTATGGCATGGAGTTATGGAAAGGGTTAACATGTGAACTATATTGTGTGGCGCACTATGAAATGGATATTGTCTCAGATCTCACGATGGTTTGGCATTGAATACGCATTGGTTATATGGTTTAATTGTTGGTGAATGTGATGTTTATTGGGTTGTCTCGTACTTTGAATTGAATGGGCCAGGTGATGGAAGAGACGTCCATTTATTGCACGTCACTCCATACTTTCCATATCACCCTTCACCCTATCATTATTTCATTGTTGCATTTGTTTTCTTTGTTGGTTGTAAAGCTCCACGTTTTTCAGGTTTTTGGAAGAGAGGCTCGACCAACTCGCCATTTAAGAATTTTTTCATAGGTATGATTCTTTTTCTCTCCATCCATGATGTATTCTCTATTGTATGAACCAAATGATGGCTCAGTGTTGCTTAGATTCTGTGTGTTCTTGAGAATTTCGACTATGTAACTGTGTGTTATGGCTCTCTGTGGTGATTGTAAATTGTTGGCAATTATAATCATAGAAATGGGTGATATTAAGTTACACGTTGGTGGTTGTTAGGTCAGTATGAATTTTATGATGAGTCTATGTGGAATAATAATAATGGTGGCGCCATATGGCTCTGGGTTGATGATTAATGGATTTTGTTCTATGTATCACTGTCCATTAACTCATTTCTTCTCAGTCATTGTGGTAACCCTCACTCAGTTGCAGAGAAGTTATTAGCATTCATTGTGTTCTTTTCTTCAAATCTCGAGTGGTGTCAATGGCTTCTCTTACTTCCTTTTCACTAGAAGTGTCCTAAAGTCCAGTCTTTATTGGTCACCCAAATATTGACACATGCATATGTGGGTTTTTGATTGACACAAGTTTTATCTTGGCGCTCTGTCAAAGGGATGTGTGTGTCTTCACTGTTTTTTTTGTCAAAAGTTATTAATCTCCCAAGAGATTGGGAAGAGACACTGTCTTTCCATGTTGGAACACCCACCTCTGTTAAGTTAACCCTCATCTCTTCTCTGCAAGTGTTAAACACACCATGTGCACTGGGTTATTTTACTCTCATTGTATTTGATCTCCTCGGGTGTTAACTATTGGTTCCATTACCAAGACTTCGAGTGATAAGTAAATATTGTATGGCTCATTGTTGTGTCTTGTTTGAAATGTAATTTTTCCTATGGTTGATATGAGTCTTGGAAGACTGTCGACACTCTTTGTTTTTGTTTAAAAGATGAACGATATCTTATTTCCTCCCTGCATTTGATTTTGACAAAGCTCGATTTGGACTCTAACTATCTTTTCTCTCCTCAAGCACCTTCTGGGATTGCCAAGAATTGGTTATTAGTTGAATGGTTATCGAGGTATTTAATACACATGTTCTCTCGCCGAGTATCTATATGGTCCTTCTATGAGAAATTTGTTTGACCAAATAAAAAATGGAAATGAACAGTTGTAGATAGTCAAGGATTGTCTTCCTATTCACTGTGGTTTCTCTCACTGTATTTTATCAAGTGTGGTCTTGATTGTAATGAAAACACATGTGTGGTTTTTGCTAAGACCGATCAGGGTTCTGGCAAGTTAAAAATGATGTCTATGTGTCAACCAATTTTTTTTTTCTCATATATGATTGGTTATATTGGAATCATCATACAGACTACCAATTGTTTTAAAGGAAGTTATACCCATAGAGATAAGGCTCGGGGTTTATGTTTGGATGATTTTTGTTTCATTTCAATATTTTTTGATTGATATGATGAAGACTGTGTATAATCGGGCATGCCATGACGTCTGTTCACATTTTGAGAAGAGACATGTGTACATTTTAATTGGGCTCGATTGTTGATTGGTAAACAATGAATGTTGATTGTTATCATGGTGATTTATGAATTATCAGGGATAGATGTCGAGCATATTGTTGTGCATTGTTTTGATTATTATTTTTAAAAGAAAAAAAAAAGGGATCGACGTTTTGTTAAACAAGATTATTGAATGGAAAGGGTTTTTTTATATAAGTTATGATTGCACAGACTGTTATGAATTAAGGAATTCTGGGAAATTTAATTATTGGAGCAGCAAGCAGTTTGGTATACAATTGGGAATAGTGAATATTCATGCTTTTTGGATTGATTTTAATACAGAGTTATGATTATTGATTATTTAATTTGTTTTATGAAAAGTATCCATTAAATCCCCTGTCATTTTCTCACTTTTTCGCTCATTATGAATCCCCTCACAATCCCAGATTCACTTTGCACACCCTATTCTTAAAATTAAATTAAAATCAAATGGAAACTTTGTATTAAAACAATTAAAAGATAACACAGAGATGGATCACAGTTGATATGATTTTGTTATTGTAACACAGTCGATTGTTTAATGATTTGTTGATAAGTAGTCATGTTCTTACTCCCTTTCATTTTTTTACTTTCCCACTCAATACAACCCCCTCAGATATCCCATAACCCTTATTCATTCCCTTCTCATTGATAATTATTAAATGAATTTTATGGATTGGATTACATGGGTCTGATGTGATTGTTGAGCCAAACTTTGTTTCATATTAAGATATGTCATGTATGGTTTGTTTAAGAAGCTATTTGCTAACAAACGTTGCATACAGGATGAGATTTTTCAGCAGAGGAAGCCATGGCCAAAATAACAGGGGCAAAGGGAATTGGAACAGAGGGCCTAGAAGGCCAAGATTCTCGATACATTTTGATGTAGATCCACAAGAGTTAAACCAACTCTCCCAAGATGGATTTTTCAGTTGGATTGGACAAGGGGTAGTCCAACCTAGGCCAGAAAGGCCTCCCTTCCAACCCCAGCATGTCCCTAGTATCCATGTCCCCCCTCGTGTTTCATTGCAACCTGAAGTTCCTGAGAATGATGGATGGAAAGAGATTGTTCACCTAGCAGTCTACCAACATTATGGTTGGCCCAATTTGTCTCTACCTGATCCTCCTCCACCGGTTAACCCAAATGTACAAATTTCCCCTACACACTCACTTGTACAGTCCTCCCATGTAAGCAAAAGACTCAAAACAAAATCCCACCACACGCATGAAAAAGGAAAAGTTGTTGTTTCCCCCTCCTCTCCCTCAAGTGATTCAACCAAATATGTTTCTTCCCGCATGCACTTGAGAAATGATTGTTCTCATGTCATTAGTGAGATCAATCCTAAAGGCTCCACACAACCTAAGGCTAATTCAGGAATATCAAAAGGAAATAGCAACAACAAAGGGAAAATTGCCTCCCAAAGTGGCAAATATGGTTTTTGAGTATATTTTATTATTGATTTGTTGAGAACAGTTGATTGTTGAAGTTTTTTTGACATCATATTATTTTTGGATATCTTGGATATTATATGTTTGGATATGGTTTAAAATATCGTTGATATTTAATTTTCAAATTATGAGAATGATGATGGGAGCCACAAGGAGGGATGTGTTTGATTGATTCACTAGTTATGCTTATTTTTGTTAAGAAACTAAAGGGGGTCACAAGGGGTCCCGCATACTAGTTATTATTTATTAAAAGACCCTTATTATTATTATTATATTAATTCTTCCCTTAACTAAAAGTTAGTTGAGTTTTAGCTAACTTAACTAAAATAAGTAGTTGAACTACTTCAACTAATTTTTGATGCATAAAAGCAAAAGGAGAAGGAAGAACAAAAGGGGAGAATAGAAGGAGAAAGCATACTAAGGTTTTCTCTTGAGTATTATTGAGATAGTTCAGTTTTCATTCATTCTTCAATTCATTAAAATCCTAATTCTCTTTTATGACAGCAGGGTCCTATTGTAGATAGCAAGATTCAAGGTTGAATTACATCATTCAAACACTTGTTTTCAGAGGTGTTGATCTATATTTGATAGTCTATGTAGACTTGTTTGTTTATGAATTAAATTTCATTATTGATAAAGGATATTGTGCAGAGTCGAGTGGGTAGTAGTTTTTGGCAAGTTGATCCAGCTTTTAAAGTTCATTTTTTTACTTTCTTTCAGAAGTCCTTTTGTATGGTTTTCATCGGGGACATCTAAGTTTGACTTTGGTCCAAACTCCCTCATGGATTTTTGTAAAGAGAATGATTCTTTTGATTTCTTGGAATGAAATAAGTGATTTCTATTCTATCTCATCTGTTTTAATATGTGACTTGGTATTTTTTCTTTTGTTCCCACATTTATTTTTGCATCTGTTATATTTAGAAAATTATATAAAAATGTTGAATTTTACAGCAATCTTTTATTTTTAAAAATCAACATAAGCCCTTGTAACTAATACTTGTGGATTAGGAAGCAAATTTTGAGGCTATAAACCTAGGGTGATATTCTCGTCTATCTTGCCTTAGCCAAGCAAGATCTGAAAATGATTGAGTAAGATTATTTCATATCTTTTCCTCAACATTTATTTGGAGACCATACTGGGGAGATATTCCATATCTCTCTGGTTGATTTTTATGCTTGATTATCATTGAATATATTTGTATTTCTGATATCTTTACTTTGACTGTTTATTTTCTTCATGACTGTACCTATTGCAAGGCATCCCAATATTGAGTCCGATCTCAAAGATCAGACTAGCATTTATTTAAACTTGTTTAATACTATCTTAGATAACGCTAATACCCTGGTTGAGCTTGAATGCTTATGGGAAGCAGTTGAACAAGACATAAGTATCCAAGAATGTTGGGAATCTAGGAAAATACATCCTAGGAATCATATTTAACTTTCTTTTTCCTACAGTTTGGATCTTCTTTTCATGTCCTTAGACCCTCATATCTCTAGGAGAAGAAGAGGTTTATCCCCAAAAATTAATCCTAATGTTGAAATAGGAAGAAGGAACGTTTTTTTGTCAACCCAACAAAGTGCTCTAAGGAGAACTTTATCTGATTCATCTAGTTTGTATTTCTCTCCCTTACCTATCATTCACAAGATGGAATCTAGTGGAGGCTCTAGTGGCATTGGAGGTGCTTCTTCATCTCAATCTCTATCCTCGTCAGTGATTTATAGCTTATATAGCCACCAAGTCCCTGTCCAATCTACTACAAACCCCACCAAATTCATTAAAAAGTATGGGCTATTCCAGTTTGAAGAAGATGCTACAACTACCCCATGGCATGTTTGCCCCCCTCTTAACCTAGCACCTATTACTCGTCCACTTCCTAAATTCAAAGAGAAACTCCCTAGGTTTTCAGGGAATAACATTGTCACTACGAATGAACACTTGGTGGCATTTTATAATGCCTATCCCAACATAGGAGCAAATGACAACGATACTTGTATGCGCTTATTTTTGAATTCTCTTGAAGGGAAGGTTGTGGTCGATTTCTTTGACCTCCCTCTTAATATTTTATCTTATTAGGAGGAGTTAGTCTATTGGTTCAAATATACCTATGGGAAATCCAAAATCCCAGCTGAAAATTTATGGGAGTACAACAACATCTCTTATAAAGATGGTGAGACTATCAAGTCCTTCAACTTGCGTTTCACCAAATTATACAACCAAATCCATGAACTCATTCACCCTCAAAACCAAGCCACTTTCATGCATTATTATAATGCATTACCTTCCCCCTATTGTCATAGGCTTAAGGAAAAGGCCATTGATAACCTCGGTTTCACTCTACACACTTGTTTAGAGTATGAAGAACAACTTGAAAGAACAGGTCTTCCTGGGGGAGACCCAATTAAACAAACAGAAATGTCTGCCCTCTTACAGCTTGTACAAGACATGAATAATCGAATGATAGTGTATGACCGGAAAGGAAATGTCCCCTCTCTTACCCCTGGAGCTTCATCTTCTTCTACACCCCCCTTTAGAAATCCAAATGAAAATAATATTCAGCCTAAAGATATCATGCCTCGTAGTTGGTGTAACTTTTGTGAAGAACACCATGAGGAAAGTACATGTGAGTTAAAGAAGAGTGCCAGAGATAATATCTTTGGTAAGATACCTAAAAATACCATTGTTTTCCTAGACTTTGCAGAGCCAGAGGATGTCATGATCATAAATACTAGGAATAAATCCTATGCTCCCAAAAGAAAATATGATCCTCTCTACACTTCTTCTATCCCAAGTGTATCTTCACCAATTGTTATTGATTAGGTTCCTAAGGCTCTAGACAGTCAAGGAACTACCTCCCCTCTTCCCTCTTCCAAATACAACATTCTAAATCAGTTGGCCAACATCAAAGAAGATGATACCCTCCTAGACATGGTTTTCGTCCCTAAACAACAGAAGCATATAAAAAATTTCATGGAAGGAAAAGATTCCATTGTAGCCAACCTATCTGAAGAGGTATATGAAGAGGATTCATCTGTAAATAAAGTAGGTGTACACAACTTTGGAAACCCTATAAAAACCCCCCGTTTTATATTTATGTAAATATTATGGATAATATTGCCCATTGTTGTCTCATCGACAGTAGTTTGGGCCCAAGTGTAATGTCGAAAATTATTATGGAAGATATAGGCTTGTCTTGTACAATGAAAACACTGGAAGCATGCTCTCTTATAATAGTTTACAACAAATGACCATAGGTGAAATCAAGGACGTGACCTTGGTTTTGTGTGCACATCCTGAAATAAGGACAACCCTTAATATTCAAGTAATAGATATGTCAGTGAGTAATTACTCGATCATCTTAGGAAGAAATTAGCAAGCTTTGACAGGTGGATACCTCTCACTCGACGGGACACACTTATTTGTTCCTCAGAATGGTAAAAACATCATAGTCTTAAGAGAGGGGATAATGCCACCTTACATAGAAAGCGTCCCATGGCCTAATGTGAATTATATTGAGGACCTAGGAGTGTATTCCATCTTTGTAGATGAGGATGACACTTCCTTGGAAAAAATTGACTTAGAGGATGGGATGTGGCATATGCACTTTGATGGTTCATGCTCCAATGAAGGAAATAGAGTTGGTATTATCATGTACTCTCATGTGGGTAAGATTCATAACT
>SNQJ01S0057519.1:138169-148966 GCA_010110895.2 Picea sitchensis | reverse complement strand
TCCATCTTCATCTATGCATTCTCATCAAGGACAATACATATTATATTACATAAATCATCAATCAATCAATCCTTTGAAATCAATCAATCACTTGACATCAATCAATCAAACCATTGGCATCAATGAAAACATGATCCAACAATTATTAATTCCAAACCATTTTTCGCCTTGTAAACTTCATCATTGTATGTATGAAAATCTAGGAGCCATTGTCAAGTGTATATACTTCAAAGAATTGGATTGGTTTGATTCTTTGACACCCTTCTAGGTTTTCACACATGGTAATTACCATTTCTAAGGTTTTTGTGAAACATAGATATAATTTTCCGTAATTTTTCTTTTTGCTATGATTCTAACTAGAGTTGCATAAGAGTTAATATTACAAACTGTTTTTTTTTTTAATGCTAGATCATTGTTCTTGCTAGGATTCCATGATTTTGTAGAAATTTCTCATCGGTAGGTATGAAACAGATTACATCAAACATCTCATATAATAGCCCAGTTTCTAGGCATGTTGTACCCTCAAATCAAGAAACAAATTATTGTTACATGGTATTAGAATATGTTGAAGGAAGGTGGGTCTATGAAAGATCTGGTCCTTCTGGAAGAATTGGAGAAGTTATTGCTAGAAGATATTTATGGGAAATGTCTTTTAGGCTGGAGAAATCCTAAGTCTTCTTAGAATAATTTTTTCTCCTTTATTTAAAGGCTATGTTGATGCTTTAGACTATTTTGATATAAATATATATTTTTTGATATATATATATATAGAGAGAGAGAGAGAGAGAGAGAGAGAGAGAGAGAGAGAGAGAGACATTATACCCTATTTTAATGACCTAATACAAGAGGTCTATTACAAGTAGGTTGTGAATTTGTTGTTCACATATTCACCATCATTGTCCATTCTTAACCTTTATTGATGTCTACATTATTTTTCTACAAGGGCCTTGTAAGCCAAAAACATGTCAAAAACTTAACTCTTAAGTTTCAATAAGTAAACCCAACTGTGTCTAGAGAATTCATCAATGAAATTTAAGAAACAGTTGCACCCAAATAAAGAATAATAAGAAAGTGAACCACACAAATCATTGTGAGCAATATACAAAAGGGTTGAAGTGTGACAAGAGTTGCATTTGTCCAAACTATCCCAAAGATTTTTTCCAAGAATACAACCGACAAAAACACCATCTCTACAAGAAACAAAAGGAAGACCAGTCACCATATTTTGATTACATAGTTATTGCAATGAGTGATAGTTTAGATGACCAAACCACTCATTCTAGAGTTTGTTCAAGTCATCATTGTGATCAACAAAAACTGATGGAAAAGATGATGACCCAAGTTGATTCACCGGTTAAATACCCAATGTAGGTAAGACAACAGGTTATAATCCATAAAGGATAATATGTTAAATAGTGCATATGAATATGAGATGATGAGATATAATAAGAATGAGGGCCTTATATATCCACACAAGGGTACCCTTCCATGAAGAGACGTGACCTTTCATTGGGAAGGTGTCTCTTCATTAATTATTCATTAACTATTATAATATATTTATATTTATTATTATATATTATGTTCATAACATTGTCTTCCCCTTAAAAATGATTTGTCCTCAAAGCATACTTATGGAAGACTTATCTTGTTCTATGGCTTGTAATATCATCTCCTCATTATTTATTCCTGAATTAGTGATCGTTGAGGGATTGAAACAATAGGATCTTCTAAGCGCTATGTAGAACCCTCGAATTGTAAGGGAGCATGATCACCTTAAGTCGATCTTCTGCACAATGGGGATTTTATGGGGTTCTTGTAGACAATTTGATGTATTTTGACTCCCTGATAACTTCTACCTTCTGCATCATTTTTAATGGAGGTAAAATTTTTGACATATTTGTCATTTGTTTCTGTGGATACATTGATTGGTTGAAGTATCGATTTTTGTGATTAGTATGTTTATAAGGAATCCTTGCAACCTGATATTTACTTTGTGTACTTGTAGCTTCTTCTTGATTAACACTTGGAATTGAGTCTTCTTCATAGCCCTGGCTTGTTTCTACTTCGACATGTGAAGACCTCTTTACATCAACTGAATCCTTTTGGAGTTGTAAGGTTGACTGGGTCTGTATTAATTTCTTTATCCACCATCAGGTTTTTTCCAATTGAAGACTTTTGTAGTTCCATAGGTTCAGTCATTGTCTATTTATCTACCAATGATTCTTTATTGATAATTTGTTCTAACGTGTCCTCTATCATCTTCTAATCACTCTTTATCTTCATAATTTGGGTGATTAAACTTTGATTATGGATTTTTAGGCGACAATTATCTTCATCCTTCTCTAATAATTTCTTAATGAGATTGTGATTAGCTTGTTCTAACTTTTGATCCATATTCTTCTTATCTTTTGAATCGTTGAGTTGTACCAATAAATTTTGGTTATGATCTTTTAAGTAAGAAATGTCTTTGTCTTTTTCATGTAATCTTCCCTCAATATTTTGTTTTTGTCTCTCTTCTTATTTTTTTAGCATTTTCTCCAACCCAACTCGAAATTGTAAATTTATGTTGTGTTGGTGATAATGAATTAATTGGTTTTCTAATTCTTTTATTTTCACTTCCTAATGGGTGACACCTTGATTTTCTACTAAAATAAAAATCTTTTTAGAATATGGAAAAGGGAAAGATCCATTCATGAGACCCCTTTCATACCCTTCCTCTTTTGCACAATAAGGACATTTTGTCGAAAATGTATTATTTGTAGATGTCATAGTTCACTTCTTATTTTTCAATAAATGATAAATGTAAAAGGGGTTCTCCTCTTTAATGATAATGTTCTCCTCTTAGAATAAGAATATATATATATATATATATATATATATATATATATATAATCTCCTTATACTTTATAAAGAGTACCTTTTGTTTTGACTTATAACAAAATTCTCTTGTATACTCTTGACTATTTGTTAGTGGCGATTAGGGCGCAACAAATGTGACCCTAAGTTTTGTGAAATACTTATTTAGAGGTAAATACACACACACACACACACATATATTATATATGGTATGGAATATCATGGGCCAATGGTTTTCCAAAACCATGGGATGGTAAATCTCAAAAGGTAAAATAAAATATTCAATTTTCCTCTTCTTTGAAACTTTTTCTTTTAAATTACTTTTTCTCACTTTTTAAATGACAATTAACTTAACTAATGTCAAATATGGAATATTTCCTTCAAAATTCTTGGTTTTCACTTATACTTCTTCACGTGCACCTTAAGAAAACCTTTACTTTTTTTCTTTTGTTTTTTTTTTCTCCTCTTTTTTATTTATTTTTATTTTGTGTAGAATAACTATTTTACTTTCACTGAAATGCATAGAATAATTAATTTATAAATGGACAATGGCCAATATGAGGTCAAATACCTTATTTTAGAGAAACTCTATTTTGTGGCCATAATTTGGATCGACAAGAAGCTCTGATACCAATGTGGTGAACCAAGTCGGTTCACCAGGTAAATACCCAATGTAGGTAAGACAATAGGTTATAATCTATAAAGGATAATATGTTAAATAATGTATATGAATATGAGATGATGAGATATAATACGAATGAGGGACTTATATACCCACGCAGGGGTGCCCTTCCATGAAGAGACGTGACCTTTCATTGGGAAGGTGTCTCTTCATTAATTATTCATTAACTATTATAATGTATTTATATTTATTATTATATATTATGTTCATAACATATTCTAACTAGATTTTGCATCAGAGTTAATATTACAAACTGTTTTGTTTTAATGATAGATCATTGTTCTTGCTAGGATTCCATGATTTTGTAGAAATTTCTCATCGGTAGGTATGAAACACATTACATCAGACATCTCATATAATAGCCCGATTTCTGGTAATGTTGTACCCTCAAATCAAGAAACAAATTATTGTTACATGGTCTTGGAATATGTTGAAGGAAGGTGGGTCTATGAAATATCTGGTCCTTCTGGAAGAATTGGAAAAGTTATTGCTAGAAGATATTTCTGGGAAATGTCTTTTATGCTAGAGAACTCCTAAGTCTTCTTAGAATAATTTGTTCTCCTTTATTTAAAGGTTATGTTGATGTTTTAGCCTATTTTGATATATATATATATATATAGAGAGAGAGAGAGAGAGAGAGAGAGAGAGAGAGAGAGAGATTATACCCTATTTTAATGATCTAATACAAGAGGTCTATTACAAGTAGGTTGTGAATTTTTTGTTCACATATTCACCATCATTGTCCATTCTTAACCTTTATTGATGTCTAGATTATTTTTCTACAAGGGCCTTGTAATCCAAAAACATGTCAAAAACTCAACTCTTAAGTTTCAATAAGTAAACACAAGTGTGTCTAGAGAAGTCATCAATGAAATTTAAGAAGAACTTGCACCAAAATAAAGAATAATAAGAAAGTGAACCATGCAAATCATTGTGAACAAGCTAAAAAAGGGTTGAGGTGTGCCAAGCGCCACATTTGTCCAAACTATCCCAATGATGTTTTCCAAGAATACAATCAACACAAACACCGTCTCTATAAGAAACAAAAGGAAGAACAATCACCATATTTTGATTACATAGTTATTGCAATGAGTGATAGTTTAGATGACCAAACCACTCATGCTATAGTTTGTTCAAGTCATCATTGTGAGCAACAAAAATTGATGGAAAAGATGATGACCCAAAGTTGTCAAATTTGTACAACCTAGTAATATCATTAACAATTCCAGTTCCTAGGACATGCTTAGGATCTTTTAAATCTTTGATTACAACTTGGTGAGGTGAAAACTCTATTGTTTTACATTTTCCTAAATGAGTGATCTAATATACTAATAGAAGGTTGCAAGGAACACTTGGAACACATAATACATCATTGATATGACCATTATGTACTTGAATTGTTCTAGACCCTACAACATTAAGAGATATGTTTGGTATTTACAATCATTAAGAGAAAAAAAAATGGCTTTATCCTTATCCATATGATAATATGATCCATAATCAATAAGCCACTCATCATAAGAATAAGTAGATATTGCATTAAACGATAAACTAGAAGAAGAAAGTGCATGTTCATGAGAAGAAGAGTTATAAGAAGAAGAATAAAGATTGATGGTGTGTTTCTTCATTTCTACTTCTAAGGCCTCCATATTTTTAAAACATTTAGACTCTAGATGACCATTACATCCACAAAAATTGTGATGCATGCCAGTCTTGTTACTTTTAGATTTTGGTTCTTTATCACCATTAAGAGTAGAAAGTAGTTGAGAGGGTTTAGGACCTATTACTAACCAAACTAGAACCCCATTAAGCTCCTTGCGTTTCTAGGGTGGTACCACAAGGGTAGGTGTCCAAATGTCACCACAACACCTACTCGTTCCCTGTTCAATCCAAACTCCTATGCTAATGGGCTCCGAGAAGCTTCCCTAAATAACACTTCACCGCAACGATCAATAGACATGTTCCTAATAAAAACACTAAGTGTAAGTAGGAGTTAATTATTTAATAAACTCTTGCTAGTTTATAACAATGAACCGAAGGTAAAAACTAACTAGTAAGCTAAACTCACCCAAAATTCTTCACATATACCGAGATAAATGCACAAAGATGGGTTACGTAATCTTACCACTTTTCTGGATGATATATATGTGTTTTACCTTGTTGGGTGTGTTTGGAAATGATGTATTTCCATGTTGGTTATCCCTTCAATCAAGAGAGTGGTGATGGATACATAGGTATTATTGTTGTGGTAAAGTAAACCTACATGCCTTTCTCCAAGATACCCTTATAACATATAATACTAAAGCACAAAATCCAAGGGTATTTCTATCCTCGGGGTAGAGAAATTCCTCTAAAGAAAAGAAAAAAAAAACAATGGATCTACTTGCTTATGAGATATTAAATTAAAGAACGAAGCTAGGATATGATTTTTTGTATTTTAATATTAATAAAAGAAAAAAGAAGATATTTTGGATTTTGAATGAAATGGTTGAAGAAGATGATTTTTTACCTTTTAACATTTTTTGTTATCTCATGGTTTGATGAACTGGGACCACAATTTATATTAATTCAACTTCAGAAGATGCCTAGATATTGGATTTGGATTCAAAGGACTAATCGTCCCCAGTACTAGTTATCAAGACAAATTGTTTCTTCGGGCTTGCTAGGAAAGCTCCTTGAAAGGATGGTTTTCAAATCAATAGATCAATTTTGGTCAAAATGAGAACTTACCACTAGTTGAAGCTACTCCCAAGGAAGTTGGTCAACACTTGGGTTTACACCACTAATCCCTAAAGGAAGAAGAAGATGTGAAGAGTCTAATTCCCTTCCTCCGCATGACTATGTATACCCTCAATGGATTGATATGTTAACTCTTACAAATACCTAATAGCAATGTCCAATAAAACATAAGAAAACCTTATCCAAGAAACACAATCATAGAGAAAATAGATCCACAGGTACACAAAAGATAAATTTCAAAATGATGGCATTATGATCTCACAAAACTTCAACAAAAAAAAATTGAGAGGAGGATCTAGCCTTATATAGATTTTCCTATTAACGGCTAGTTTCCTCTCTCTTCTAAAATAATATTATTTGAGTTGTCATCCACAAAGGTCAGAGACTAAGTCAATTACGATGAAAAACACTTTTACAATAAAATATTACCCTCAAGTAGGATTGATTTACTCACAGAGTGCAACAACTAGCTTAGAGCAATGAACTATTTGGGAAGAGGATCTATCTGTTTGACTTGGGGCCTGGATTTCCTTTAAAATGTTGTAAACATCTAGAATTGATGTGAAATTGGACTTCCTTTGACCCAATGTCCATTTTTTTAACCCACATGTTTATTTTGATCTAATTTTTGAGAGGTGGGAGCCAATTCTTGAGAGGTGCACCCAACAGCTAAGGGAATTGAACATGGCTATGTAGAAATACAGATCAATTTAATTTGTTGGATCCAAATCAGTTGAATAATTCCACATCTACTTAGTGTTGGTTTGTTATATTCTTTGTAGTGAAATTCTAGTCGAGGTGGATCGACTAGGAGTGAAAGTCAAAGGTCAAAGTGTTTGATCAAAAAAATTCTAAGTCAAAGTAATCGATAGAAATTCAAAGAAGTCATCTGAAAAGAGGTTGACAAGAGATCATGTTGCAACCGACTGAAGACCAAATGAAGGTCAACTGGTAGTCAAATATAACAGAATCATAATATTCGTGGGATTTGTAGCCAATGATCTACATGGATCTATAATCATTTTTGGGCGCCTTTATTTATGGCTTTACCCACTGTAAAGCCTATAAATAAAGCATTGTGTATTTGTATTAATTTGAACTTCATGCTAATATTTAGCAGTAGGTTTTTGGTCATGTATATGGAAGCCAAATTGGATGTAGGATTGTTCTTATGAAAAGAAAGAGGGTATGATGTTGATTGTGTCTTAGGTGTAGACCAAGGTTAGGCATGTAACCTTTTATTATGAATGAATAAAAAAACAAGAGAGAAAGATGCTCAAGGAATGTTGTTTTCCCCATTTGGGTTTCCAGGGTAAAATCTTTGTGTTCTGTGTGATTACGTTATCATTTACTTTCTTGGTTAAATATGTCTTCCCCTCTTCTATTAGGTTTAGTGTGAAAGTATATTTTCCTAACACTTATTTTGGTAGTTGGTTTTAATTTACAAATCTCTTTAATCATGTCCATGACTCATTTTCTAACACATGGAACAATGGAAGCTCCCTTTTAGAGTTTTATTGACTTGATTTAAGTGATGGTGGATGGATTTAATTTGGAAAGGGGTTGATCTTGTTGATTTGGTAGTGATTTGGTGTAATGCTATTTTTCTTTTTGGATCCTATAATCTCCACCATCCTTTGAATTCAACGATTTATCATGATAATCAATGACTCCCTCATTTTCCAAGTGGTCCTACCACCAAGTGATATGGACCAAGGTTGTATTAAAATATTCATTATTTAACTCAATCGTCCCCACTTTCAAAGGTCGATTGGTTTCTCCACATGAATGGATACTAAGGGGGTGGATTCATTTGTTGGGCGGCTCCTTTTATAACTAAATGTTATTTTACCATGTTCCCTTTTCATAACTTATATATGCCAAGTAAAAACAATAACCCCATCACTTTAATTGTAAACTTTGGATAAGGGGGGGACCTTTTAATATAAATATTTGTTTTTCAGTTTTCATCACTTAGAAATATCCTTCAATATGCCCTTTATAATTGACCCCTTCTCTTGATTTTGTTGAATCCATGAAAACAATTATGTAAAATCTCATACTATTGATCACATTTATGTTGACTTATTCTTTGAGGACAGTTGCATGCAAGTGATCCGACTATAGTACATTATGATTTTGTTTCATTATGATTTTGTTTCAATTATGAGTTATATATGATGTTGATGATATATTGTAATTCATTGTTACTTCCAGATGTATATGTATTGACAGATATTATTGACGAGTTCTCTTGAGTGTGTAGGACACATGACATGTTATAAATGTTGATGGCATCAATGGACTTCCTTGGACTCTAGATTGAGTCAGAGAGTGGATTGTATTTTGATTGAGTATTTCATTTTATGCACATGTGATATATGATTGATTATAGTATGATTTATGTATATGGATTATTGACACTATTTTTCCAGTGGATGCATGATTGACGATGCTTGCTAATCTGAATCACATAAGGATTAAAGGGGTCATGAAAAGAAACTAGACATTTGAGTGAGAGGTGTGGTAGTGTCCCTGTCACAGCCTACTATCACTCTCATTGTGACCTAAACTATAGGTTAATGATTACCTAGTTTGAGAGGTACACAATTACGTGAGGGTATACTGAGACAGTCTCTCACGAGGAAATCTAAAGAGCGTGCAATAAGGCAGAATCATTATTCCTTAAAATCCCTTAGTCTCTCACATGGTCGATCGAGTGGAGTGTTGACTCCAAGGGTCGGAAAAACTTCCAAAACTAGGAAATGGAGAGTGGCACCCTTAGAGCACGGAGGTGCATCTTGAAGGGCACGTCATGTAATTAAAATGTGAGTCAATAAATATAGATGGCATAGAAAATTAATAAAATGCTTAGACATTGATAGGAAGGAGTATTAACTGGTCAATAAATTATAAAATAGAAGTCTAACAAGATTTTAAGCCTAAGTTCAAGACTAAGTCTAATTCTAAGTTTAAATGAGAAACTAAATAAAAATATTAAATAAATTAAAAGAATTGAGATAATATCAAACTCTAGGAAAAAGAGTAATAAAAATTAGAGRTTCGATGAAATGCACATGTGTGCATGAAAATAATAAAGGGATTTTTAAAAATAGAAAGAAATTAAAACATGAGAGAATAGAAGGTCATTCATGATCAAGTTATTGAAGTGTTTTTTATCCCTACAGAATATCAAGTTCCAGACACTTTCACAAAGTCTCTTACAGAAGAGAAGTTTTCCAAACTTCGATCTATGTTAGGAGTTCATGAAGTTGTCATTAAGGGGGGATAGGTTCTAATTCCTCCTTCCTTCTCCTATTGTGTCACTATTGTAAATCCTTCAATCCTATCCCAAGTTGTTCTTAAGGGGGGATGTTAGGATATTTAGACACTTACGAGTTAGTTAAGATCTACTTGGTCTAATGTTTCGTTAGGTAAAAGTGTGTTTCTTAGTGTGTTTCTTTAGTATGCATTAGTATGCATTTGTAGTTAGGAAATCTGACGGTCACGATATGTTCCCGACATAGAGTGATCTGACAGTTCATATTCTCCTCGATCTTAACGGTCATTGATCTGTGGCTTAACACCTTATTGGTCCATGATTTCTATTTAAAGACCATGGAGGGTCATTTTTCAATGATCGATTGTGAGAAACTCTCTTGTAAAATCTCTTTGTAATCTTTTTCTTTTGCATTAATAAACTTCTCCAAGTGGCCGCATTGGCTGGGACCATGGATGTTTCCTTGTAGGGGTTTTACCACATCAAAACATCAATGTGTTGATATTTTATCTTGTTGTGTGAGTGGTTACTGAAGGTGTTTGTCTTCTATTGGAATACCTTTGTTTTCGAACAACACATAGAGTATCATCTTGAGTTAATCTCCCACAAATCCTAACTAAAAGAAGACTCCTAATCCAACTCTAACTAAGATCTAGTTAGGGGACACTCATTAAATGAGAATTTGGGGAACAAAGGGACAACTAAGAGAAAAAAATAGGAACACATTGGGTAATGTTAGGGAAAATGGATTTTTAAATAAATTAAAAAGGGTAATTACTTGTGCAACTTGGGGAGAGTGAGACAAGTGTGTGAGTGAATAATCACTAATAAAATAATTAAAAAGTTGAATTATTTGTGCATGTGGACAAGTGTCAATGAGAATTTACCTATAAATAAATGGGGTAGAAGGGGAATGGATCTCACTTTTGATAGTACAGTTATTCTACCAAAATTTTGTTTGACTATGTTTTCTTGTCAAAGTTGGGATTGTTGGATTAATGAGAGGGGGGGGGAATCAGTAATAGCGTAATTATAATCTTTTTTCTCCAAATAATCCAAGTGTTATATCAATGTAGAATTATTATCCAATAATGAGCAATAGGAAATGAACAATCACACACATACACAGTACACCAGTGTCTTACGTGGCAACCCAAATTGGGAGAAAACCACATAATGTTTTTTATTATATGTCTTGAAGAATTACATTCATTGGAAGCACAAACTTCCTTTGTTTTCC
>SNQJ01S0057519.1:91325-129919 GCA_010110895.2 Picea sitchensis | reverse complement strand
GTGTGCCAAATTGTCTCTCTCTGTTCTGCATCTCCTACTCATTGTGAGTGCTCTACCTGATCATCATGGTAATTATTCAGCTTCTCTGGTGGTTTCACTCATGCATCCATCATCACTGGGTGTTATATCGAGATTCATCAGCTTCTCTAGCAATTGAGACTCTTCATCTTCTTTGTCATAGACGAGCTCATCCTCTAGCAGAGACCATAATTTTTTTCTAGCAGCTACACTGTGAAGTGAAACAGTAGCCCTCTGATATTATTCAAATTCATTTGCACCATTGAATTGACTTCATTGAATCTTGCGTTCATTTCACCATTTCGCACTTCATCATTTCGACATCCTTGATGCGAAGATTTCTTTACACTCTATGTCCCGATCCCTGAAACTCTGAAATGGAGCTTGTCTCTTCGACTTCTCTTCTACAATTCTTCGATGATGTGACCACCAGAATATGACCCCTCTCCAATCACACAAGAGATTCGATCTCCAGATCAACGGTCCTCGATTCATGGTGATCATACGGCTATCCTCTGCCCTGGGACTTCAGCCTTTGGGACTTTGGGGGAGTGAAGGAGTTAAAACTCCCGAATAAAAAACTCCCGGAGTGAGGACAATATTGTGTCACTTGATGATGTGTCATGACCAGAGTGGTTGTCACGTGTCACTCAAAATTGTGATTTCCAGTGGCCTGAAATGCCTAATCAACTCGACACTTGTCGTTGTCTGATCGTGCCACATGTCATAGTCTTCCAACTGCCCTTTCTGACGTGGTCCGCCACATTCTCCTCCTGGATTTAGCAGCCCAGATAGTCGCGATTTTGCATATCACGATTTCGACATTCTTGATGTGAATGTTCTCGACACTTCCATGTCCCAGTCTGCGAAACTCCGAAATGAAGTCAGATCAGCTTTTTTCACTTCGCAACTTCGAGACTCCTTTGATGAGGACTCTCGACACTTGATTCCTCCATCTCCTGATATTCAAAACTCTGGTATCCAAAACTGTCTTCTGCTTTCGGGATTTCGGCATTTCGGATTTTGCGATTTCGGGACTCCTGTGGTGAAGTGTTTTGACACTTCAACTCCCGATATATGGAACTGTCTCCTACTTTTAGGATTTTGGCATTTCTCATTTCACGATACCATGACTCTTGATGATGAAGAGTCTTGACTCTTCCAACTCCCGGTATCAAAAACTCCAAAATGGAGTTATTTCCCGGTCTGCGAAACTCTTCATTTATGTGCCTATTTTGGGATTTCGGGATTCTGGATTTTGAAACTCCAGGACTCCTGTGTTGAAGAGTCTCAACTCTTGAATTCTCAATATCCTGATATTCAAAACTCTGAAATGGAGTTATTTCTCGGTCTGCAAAACTCTTGTTGATGTGCCTTTTTCGAGATTTCTGGATTCGGGATTTCGCAACTCCGGGACTCCTATGTTGAAGAGTCTCAACTCTTGACTTCTCAATTTCCCAGTATCTGAAACTCTGAAATGGATTTTATGCTTCTGATCTTTTCATGCAATTATCCTTGTGCTGCTGATCTTCCTTGCCTGCCTGTTTGCCCTCAAATAAACAAGCACACTCTTGCACTCTTCGTGCACCTCTACCCTATCTCTTCTAAGCTTACATTGTCCCTGTTTTGTCATCGCTTCATACTCTAATATTTCCATCAATGACAAGCACACATGCATGTAAACATGCCAACAGACAATCCCTACAATGTGTGATCACCCCTAAAATAGAAAGATGGCTCTATGAAATCGTGTGTTTTAATAAGTTCATCTCAAGTCCCACGGTCCTATCCAAGACAAAGGGAAGTGAGGATGAATTCTAGAAATACTAATCATGGTCGACTAACAATTCTAAGAGTCCATAATACACAATCTTCCACATGGCCTACAGAGCTTTGAATTACATCCTTGAGCTTACAATGGTGTAGCCAGATGAAAAATGTAGGGTACCTCCTGGAGAGGTAACAATTGGCTTCAACTGTGGGACACGTGTTCTTCTCTGGAGGATGTGAGAACCCCATAATGTTTCACTTGTAAACCTAAAACAATATCACACAAAACATCAAATGATAGGAGAGGGAGTAGGGCATGAAGTCATATCCCTTCCCAGAAAAAAATTAATAATAATAAACAAAAACAAAATACTTATAATCTATGAAATGGAAATTCTAAAATGAAAAACTAAAATGAAAAGATAAGGTAGTGCTCATAATAGAGAGCTTATTCAAAACATGTCAAAACTTCAACTAACATTACTATAGTACAGGGTGCTCTTGATAGCATCATTCATTACCTGAGTAGAAGAACTTAAGAAGTTTCTCGTTGACAGGAAAGGGGAGATTGTCACCATCCAAATGGATAAGGTAGAAATTATTATTTCCTACAACACCTTGAATCTGATATGGGCCAAGCCAGAGGCTTTCAAATTTACCATGATTACCCAGTTTCTCACCCTTCTTGTTCCATAACAGTACTAAGTCACCTTCCTAGAGGTTTTGTTTGTGATCTCTCTTGTCGAACTTCTTCTTAGTCTTCTCTTGAATCTGAAACAAATGATCATATGCATGTCTTCATGTCTCTCTGAATTCTATCAATTAGTTGATTATTCCTTACATAGTCGTTACAAGGAAAATCACTCTATGGAAAGGGTTAAACCACAATAGATGGAATGATTGCAGAAATCAACTCTAATATCAAGTATTATATATAGAAAAACATGCTAACAAGACAAGATAAAGAGCCTACCTCATTCGGACGTTTGATGAAGACCATCATTCAACAATTGACTCAAATAATTATACATGTAACTTGTCCTCAACAACCAAGATACGCAAGCATATGGTGATAATATATATAAAGTTAGCACATATAATAGCATAATCCATCAATATTCATAACAAATATTCCCATGGAATAAAAATTCAAATATTTTCAAGACATTAATTGGATGAGAAAAGAGTATTTCTATTAAAATATGATCAACAGAAGTGTATGAATAACAAAATTTTGTGTCGGCACGTCTCGGAACCAAGAAACTAAGTCCCTTCCACTTGGGCCTCCACCAGTTCAATCCTCCACCAAAGGCAAGCTCATATAAGAGAGATAATGAGGTTATCCATAAAAAAAGGGAAGATATTGGGGGCTGAACAATGTGTTCATACTTAAAAGGACAAAGCGATGCAGACTCGATATGAAGTGAATAAATTCTCCAAAGTAATTTTGTTCTCAAAAGTTGAATTCTTCTCTCTTTTTACACAACTTGGATATGGCCCATTTATAGCCTTCAAATGGAACTGAAGAGTCGAGTCAGAACATTTCTAGTATATGGAAGGTCAAGGATCATGGATCTCATGATGTGGCATGGAAATCTGACACCATATTTTAAGTTTGGGAACAAAACCCAATGTATGTGGGTTGCAATGGTGTAACCTGCATATACGCATGTTGTATAGTTGTTAGGGCATGTATATGTGGGAAAATATTATTTTTAGATCTGGGAATTGCAAAAAGGGTCTTCAAGTGTACATAGAGAAATAGAAAATGCCTTATGAGCAAGTTGCATGGGGTGAGGAAAATCTTGCTATAACAATATCCTCTACATCTGTTGAAAATTGTTGCATTATATTATACACTGGAAGATTTAAATGGATGGGTAAATTCACATCCATTCCATACACTAACTCAAAAGGGATTTTCCCTGTGGAGTATTTCCTTGTAATTATGTCTTCCTAGAGGTCATACTTAAGTTGGCTACCCCAACTCCTCTTATTTTCACCCACTATTTTCTTGATGATATCCATTAAATTATTGTTTCTTGACTCAACAAAACCATTCCCATGTGGGTAATAGTTTAACGAATGCGACAGGATGATTCCATACTTGCAACAAAAATAAGACTGACTGATTGAACTAAAAGCTTTGGTGTTATCTTTCGTGATCTATGTTGGAACACCAAACCTGGTAATGATTCTATCTTCTCCAAAACACATGAATACTTTATTTGTTTCTCTCTTGGTGGGGATGGCCTTAACCCATCTGGTGAAGTAATATGTCACTGTAAAAATCCATTTGTGACCATTGCTTAAATTGTCCTTGAATTCCCTGATGAAATCCAATCCCAACTGTTGAAAAGGTGCTTCCACTACAACTGGTTGCAAAGGAAATGTTTCTAACTTTTGTTTTCCTACGAAAAATTGACATGGTTGGCATTCTTAGATGAACTTGTGCACATATGTAAATATAGTAGGCCAATATTTTCCTCCTCTAAGTATCTTGTGTGGTGGTCTTGGATGCATGATGTCCACCACAAATGCCCTGATAAAACTATGTTGTCAAGTTTGGTGCTTCTTCAGAATCCACACATCTCGGGATGACCCCATAAGAACTTTTCCATCCCAATACTTCCTCAATGAAACAATACTTTGATGCTTTTAACCTCAAGGAGCCTCTTTTATACTCTAGTAGGTGGCTAGGGATAGCGAGATCTCTCAAATAGAAAATCACGTCTCTGTACCAAACATGTTTCTCTAATACCTTTGTAATTGCACTCACCATGTTTCAATGCTCATCCTTTAGACCATGTGCCTCTTGATTGTCTTTTGTCATTAACTTTGCAAGAACCTACCCTTTTATGATCTTAGTGGATTTAATTTCCAAATCATATTTATGTATCTTTGATACCCACTTCTTCTTGTACCTAAAAAATCATGCTATGAGAGTATGTCTTTTACTGCTAGGTGAGGCACAAAATCTACTATCCTTGAATATCCAACATGTGTCTAAAKTTATTTAGTGACTTCACCAAATTATAAGATTCTTTTTCCATACTGGTATAATTTAGCTCAATATCTCTTAGTGTMTTGCTCATGAAATCAATAGGTTGCTCATTTCCATGTTCATTCTTTTGAAAAAGRACTCTTGCAACAGTATCRTTATAAGTAAAAGAAAAAATTAAGAAATCTTTAAAAAATTTGGTCTTACCAATACCGGTGTGTTGGTGATGGAATCCTTGATTCACTACAATGAGTCACATCTTATTTTTTGCCACTTGAAAGGAGCATCTTTCTACAACAAACTATTCATTGATTTGAGGATATTTGAAATGTTCGGAATGAACCTTTGTAGGAAGGATGAAATTTTCCATGAAAGGATTGTAGTTCCTTCTTGTTCCTTGGAAGCTCTATATTATGAATACCTTTGATTCTATAGGGGTCAATTTGTACTCCTTCCTTCAAAAATATGTGGCCCAGGATATTTCATTTTGTTACTTCCAAGACTATCTTCTTCGGATTTAGAGATCTTCCATATTTTCTGCATCTTTCAAAAACTTGCTTGAGATGATTGATGTGATCACTTTTGTTCTTTAACAAGACTGTGATATCATTTTGGTATATCTCGATGATCTTCCTTATGAGTTCCATGAATGCATAATCCATAGCTCTCTGAAAAGTGGCCCCTACATTCAATAGATAGAATGGCATTCGAATGTACTTGTATGTTCCTCGAGGAATGGTGAATGTTCTTTTATTCATGTCAATGAGACTAACCAACACCTGGTTGTATCCTAAGAAACCATACAGAAAATACAACATCTTTGAACTTGTAATCCTATGTAGAAGCATCTCCATGTCTGGGAGTTAATTTTCTTTTATGCAAGCCTTATTAATTAAGATTTTTAAAATCCATGCATGATCCGATCTTTGGACCTGTCTTCTTTATAAAAATCATCAGTTTGGATAACCACATGGTATGTCTTTTTGGAGTTATGGTTCCTATGTCCAATAGATTTTCCAACTCTTGTTTGACCAAAGGAGTTAATTTGGGATTGATTCTTCTTAGTTTCTATCTGAAAGGATTCACTTCTGGGAGAACTAGTATGGTATGTTGGATGGTGTACCCTTCGTATGCCTTGAGGTCATCATATTACCCCACAAATACATCTATGTACTCTATCACCAGTTTACTTATAGTTTATTTTTCTTCTTCATTTGTACCTATACCAACTTTGATCATCTTCACCTTTGTGATTGTTCCCACATTTATTTCTTGAAATTCTTTAGGCTTGATGGTTTATGCTATTCCTTTAAAATCATCGTCCCTATTGAAGATCACCTCCAAAGGCACTAGACCTGGGGGGAGCTTGTTTGTGAACAATTTTTCTACTGACTCTTCTTCTTTCCAATCAATATCATTATTCTCAAACTCTTGGATGTTGTTCGGAACCTTATCACTTTATTATCATCTTCAAACACCTACTAGTTTTCCACATTATCCAGGATAGAGGGCTAGTAAATTGCTTATGTTCTACCACCCTTCTCTAAATATGAACCAGGTTGTAATATGGATGTTTCTACTGCCAAAGCATATTCCCTTTCATTTTTTTCCTTGGTACTACCTCAAGTTCGATTTCCTTGAAATATTCAAATGTTAGGAGGGATGCCAACCTGTATCGTTTTAGCCTTTCATGCTTGTAGGTGATGGTCTCAGGAATAATATAAATGATTTATTGTACCCTTGGTCTCCTACTTTACTTTTCAACCCAGGTTTCATACAAACTTAAGGGTTTCTATGCACTGTATGTGTAGTTTACGATTGTCGGTAGAAAAGGTTTGAAAATGATCAAAGGCTGAAAATGTGTAGGAAATCAAGTGACAGAAAGAAACTATGAACTAATTGCTTGAAGAAAACACACCAATATGAAAGTAAATATAATATAATGTGAATGAAAATAACTTATTCTACTACATTAGAGAGTACTAAATTGAGAAATTTAAACTAAAGCAAAAACACGAATCCAATCTGAAATTATGACAGAGAACTGTGATAGAAGTAAAGCTCTAAACTATGACGGGAAAATCGTAATGGAAATAAAGTTACACTAATGCATGCATAAAGAAATATAACCCCTTGATCAATATCAATATAAATGTACTTTTATTATTTATTGATGCTTTCAGGAAAAGAAGATTAAGCTGAGTCAAAATTTGAAGCTAAAATAGACCTACAGGAGATTTCTATAGGAATTGTGCAGTTCTAGTGGAACTGTACAATTTCTACAGGAAACACCTATAGGAAGAAAAATGGAGTAAAAAAAGGTAGTGTAAGTATTAAAAAGCACTGAAAAATATAGAATATAAATAAATGAAGTGAATATATGGTTCTTGGACTTGGGAGGCACCTAGGAGTGCTCAAAAAGGTTATTGAACATTTCTACACGATGTTGCTACAACTCGCTAGTTAGTCACAATCTTAACAGAAACTGAAATTGATCATGAAAAGATAAATCCAACTTCAATAGAGAATGAAAAATTATCTAAGTAGTAACTAATATGCATGAAAACTACAGAAATGGAAAAATGGTCCTTGATCCCTCTTTGAAATCCCTACCCAAGAAGCACAAGGAACCTAGAAGAAAATTTAATAGACTAAAGGAAAAACCATTTTTATTTCATAAATATCAGAAGTACATCAGGAACATCAAAGTTCTTAGTCTTCAACAAAAATTCTTGTAGAACATCTCCATACAGTGCTTCTCCAAAAATTCTCTATATCTCCCCTCCTCTCCTAGAGTAGAGGCCTCTATATATATAACTAGAGAGTTCGACCTCCCTTCCTAAATCAAGGAGAGTGATGAGTAAATGAGGTATACCATCCCCTTACATATTTATTTTTGAACTGTTGTTGATTAGTAGCGGTCATAAATGCACAAGGAGCACTCATGGAGGTAGTTATAGACAATTTCCCTCGATCTTTAGTTGGCAACTCACTCGAGTAGACAAAAAACCATGTTTCTAGGAGGTTGGCTCCCTTGACTCCTGTAATTCGACCTGCTTGGTGGAACACATGTCTTTTTCCAAAAACAATAGTGAAAAAAGGTATATTATACATAAAAATTCACCTCAATCATGCAGTCATCAAGAAACATACAAAATACCCATGACTAACTATTAAATATGGTCAAAAGAAACCATTAAGTCATTTTGTGGTGGAAAAATATGTCAAAGATGAGCCTTTAAAATGTACAATAATGAGTCTCATCATCACCCCCCAATTGAACTTTTGCACACCCTTTTGCAACCAAAAATTTTCTTTCTGATCTCACTATTGTTGTTGTTGTTGTTGTTCAATTCTTTGTTGTTGCTCAACAAAATGTTGATGATCATTACCCTAGTGTTCCTATTGTTGCTTGTTAAATTCCTCTCTCATATCCCAATCTATATACTTGGTGGCAGCTTGTTGATCATGGTATCCCTTATCCTTGACAATGTTGGCCCATATTGCTTCTTCCTTTTCTAGTTTGAGGTTATCCATCGAAGCTACAGTGAGAAGGAGTGGAGGGATCATCCTTAGCCAAATCCAAATAGTTTTCATTCTCCTTAGAGTTTCTTTATACCATTGTGTTCTAAGGAGGGAAAGGTACAATGTGTTAGGAGAGTTAGGCTCTTTGATTCTCAAGCCATGAGGAAAATAATTCCACCTCTTGTGGAAAGCCTTTGTTGCTACTTCTCCCAATAATCTCAGTGTGTCATCAATATGAGCTATTACTTCCCTTTGCTTGGTTTTCCATCCAAGATATATCTCCCTATCCAAAGAGATATCATGATGGTTATTGATGACATCTCTCGGTCTGGATGCTTCAGCCCTGATCCAAAAGGGTGTTTGTTGTTCTTTCTCCTTATACTTATTCATATCTTATGTCCTTAATTCCTCATGCCTCAGCTAAGAGGCAAAGGCCATCAATTGCACATCCCCCACATATGGATTTGGATTTCAGTTGTAGGGGTGTGGTAATACAAGGTTATGTAGGTAAAATTCACAAATATTAGATTTTTCTTCCATATTACAACACTAGTATGCATCTAGGAAATCTTTGGGTGTATCAATGTTGAATTTCACAAACTTGGCTAAGTGTGTAATCTGATTTTTGTGCCACTCTTGTTTTAGAAATAGTGTGTATGTTTTGGTTGGTGACCTGCATTCCATCATTTCTTCATATGCTTTGGCTATTGTTTTTATTGTTTCTTGCATAATATCCACTTGTTCACTATTCGCATGTAGATCTCTTCTTACCTTACTCAATTTTTGTTGAAGTTTTTGGTTCTCTACTTTCAACTTCTTACTATAGTCTACTTTCTACATAGTCATAATTTGGAACTTTTCTTGCATAAGTTGGAGTCTTTGCTCCAATTCTTGAGAAGCCTCTTCTTTCAATTTTCCTTTATTATCTTCTACCATCCTTTTCCACTTAATGGCATCAACCTTAGATTTTTCTAGTTCCAACAAGGTTGCATAAAGAAATTTTTCTACGGGAGTTTTTGTTTTAGAGGTCCCTTCCATTGGTCTTTCCTCTTTCATTACAGTCTCCTCTTGAGGCTCTTTCCTCTTCATTTATTTTTGTTGTTCTAGACTAGGAGATTCCACAATTTCCTCTACTGTAGGTGTGATAGTGAGTGGGCCTGATGGTATTGGCACTACAAGGAAAAGACCCTCTAGTGGAGGTTTTTACAGATGCCCCTATAAAAATATCCAAAAAATCCATTTATAGTGGATGATACTAGCGGAGGTGAGTGGGTGGAGGTTTTAGCAGATGTTTTTACACATGTGCTTTTATAAGTACATAATGCACCAGTGTGTTTTCTACAACAGGTGCATCGGTTCTCTCAAAACTAGTGCACCATAGCAGGGTTATTTCAAATAAAGAAAAATATTATCCAGTGCGCTACGGAAATAAGGACGCATCAGGAAATAATGATGCACTATAATAACGTTCTTTTAAAAATAAATGGTGTGCAATGTAACACTAGAAGAATCGGTACACTATTAGTAGAGTGCATCGTTATATGGTTAAATAAAAAACATTTATGCAACAATGTAGGATTGTGTCAAAAAATATTTTTCGGTGCACTCCATTGTATGCGCACCAGTGCTCCAATATGGAGCATCGTGTTAGGTTTAATTTCCAAATTTAGGCGGTGCGTTATGTAAAACCAATCACATCGGGGCATATATTATTATACCGCACCGTATCATGCTTAAACAAAAAAAAATTGCACTATTGTTGTTTTTCAAAAAATGTACGACAATGTGTTATGTAGTAGTATATGCACCGGTGCGCACAAGTGCCCAAAAAAACGTGCACCATGCTAGGAATTTTTTTTTTAATATAATCGGTGCGCTCATTAAACGTGTATGGCTCGGTGTGTTTTTTCATCGGGTGCATTGGAACATGGTTTTATTAAAAAACATACCGACGGTAAAAATCATTTTTATCATTTTCAGTGTTGTAGAGCTCAAAAGAACTGCTACAACCTTTACCTATATGAAGCGCCCTTCCATCGGTGGTTTCCTTGGTTTCCTTCCTTTTGTTTGTTTCTCGATGCATGAATTTTGAAATTTTCCGAAAGGTGGGAAATTTTAGTTTTATTTAGTACGCCACAACCATGCCTCCCCGATGACAAAATGCCCAAATAATGTCCTTGTTTCTTCATAACTTAAGTTTTCACTGGATTAAAATTTAAAATAGAGTGAAATTTTAAGTGTAAAAAAAAAACTATGCGGTGCGTTCAAGGCTATCACCTCGCACCACCTATGGTGTGACCTATAAATTTACAGGGCGCACCACGTACCTTGTTATCTTTCTTGATGGTGCATTGGTAAACATAAACACAACGGCGAGTACATTTAATGATGCACTGAATAAAATCATATAACTAGTGGGGTGATGCGTCAAAGTACAGATAACACACTGGTTCGTTAAAGTACATGGCACACCGCGCCTATCAGATATATTTTTACGTAGTGCATTGGTAAACGTGTTCACTAGGGCATTCATGTTTACCAAACACATCGCTGAGAAATGTAACATTGTGTTTTGGTGCACCCAGTAAATGTTTTGGTGGCACTGTATGCGATGCGATAGTAACGACCGGAACACACCATAAAAAGTTGCGTACTCAAAAATTTGGAAAATTTTATGTGACGGTGCGTCTATGTTAGTTACATGCACCAGTGCATGTAGTGAACGTATATGCACCGATATTTTTGCTAATTCTTAAATAATTTCTTATGTGCGTTAATATTTTGATTTATTTATTTTATTTAAGCGGTGTGCAGGATAAATGTAATGCACCGGGGTGCATGTGTTGTAATGTAGTGCCCCGATGCGGTACCATTTTCCAATGGCATAACATAGTAGAACACATTTTGTTCAATGTGTTAGTTTACACTGATGCACCTATCATGGTGCTCACAATATCTATATGTGCATCACCGACGGTGCGTGACTACTTTCTGGGCGCATCGTTAATGCAATTAACTTATTTTTTGAAGGAATTTATTATTCCATGTTTATAGATAAATTTACCATTCATTAGATTTTTTTATGTTTTATGTATGAGTGAGGCTCATGTATTTCATATGTTAATCATGCAGAGACGTGAGCGGAGAGAGTAGCAGTAACAGGAGCAGAGGGTGGACCAGTATAATGTTGTACGGGAATGGGAGGTGAGGGAGAGAGAGAGGGATTTGTACCTTCACCCTATTACTCTAGTGACTCATGTTCTCTTAAGGGATGTAGGCCTCCTTATGTACTATAAGGAGGATATATCCATTAAGGGGAAATCCAGGTTGTTGGTGCATCTAATCCATCAATGGGATTTCCATTGATAGTCTTTTTGTGTGGGTCTGGGTCAGTGGTACCAGCCCATTGAAGAGTATATTTACTTTATCACTAGACTATCTAGAAAAGGGGAGGATTTTCCCCAGTTCCCATATGTCCCAATAGATGTTGTCACTAAGAGACATCTCATGTACTCTTAGCGATATATTGGGGTTGAGTTACTATCCCGAGCTAATTTTCATTTTTTTGGTGGACAACTAAAAATCGCCTCTTTCAGTGCAGAGGAGGTTAGGTGCCTCTCACTCTTAGTGTMTACAATAGCCCACTTTACCAGTGATGGGTAGCACATTAGCTTCCCTCTTTTGTATTATGTTGATTCATTGGTGCAACAGTCATGGTGTATCAGATGGTCTATCATTTGTTTGCAGTAGTTTTGTATAGCGCTCGAAAAATCTCRGGCTATGATATGTGTGAGGTCAAACTTCCCATTTTCCTCAAAGTTRTTTTTCTTATTTTTTGAGAGGTTTCTGGAGATGAGGCCGAATTTTTTCCATCAGCCTGCTAGGTCAAGCACTCATGTGCAGATGCACATGTGGGGGGAGATGATTCCCAAGAAGGGCCAGCTAAAGTTTCTAGCCAATATTGTGCCAATCGCACTAGGGCTACTAGGCAGTGTGGCAGATCACATTTTCATCATGGCGCCATGTCCTTATGCAAGTTTGGATTGGCAAGGATTTTTAAACATCCTCTTCACACTAGATGAGCCACCAGATGATAAGGGTAATATTATTGTTTTGTTTAAATTAATATACTTTCATTTTATTGTCGTACTTAATTAGAATAAAATTAATTATAACATGTTCTTTAACTTTTTTATTAAATTTTTTAATGAATTAACTGTGTAATTATTGTTATGTACTATATATTTTGAAAATATTGGCACTTTCATTGGGGATGTTCCTCCTTCCCCAGCAGATGACGATGAGGAGATGATTCCTAAGTCTGCAGTTGGTCAGGGTCCTCGGGTGCAGATACTTGGCGGCATGTGGCGTAGGCCCAATACCATATTCAGGCTGGAGTTGGGCGATCGAATCTCTACACTTTTGACTAAGGTGGGAGTCCACCCTACCCTGATGCAGATCCTATGCTCTTGGATATTTGGAGGGAGATGTGTGATTTGATGACTCTTATATGTCATATCGTTGGAGTTGTCATGCTACTAGCAGCGAGGAGTGATCTTGATGATAGGCACAACTCTTCTTCCAGTACAGTCCATTTTTCCAATACCCCATCAATTTATGACGGCGATCGTGATCATCCTTCTCCACATCCTCCTCATTCTCCTCCTTCACCTCACCCAGATCATGAGGAGGCAACACATAGTCCACATCCTCCTCTTTCACCTAACCTAGATGAGCATGTCATACCTATTCCTCATCCTCCTCTTTTACCTCACCTAGATGAGCATGCTAGACCTATTCCTCATCCTCCTCTTTCACCTCACCTAGATGAGCATGCTAGACCTATTCCTCATCCTCATCTTTTACCTCACATAGATGAGTAGGAATGACCTATTCATCATCCATCATATTCCACTACAGACCAGGCCTCCACTATTGTTGTAGATATGCATATTATGCCATCGGATGGACCAGATATGTTATAGTAGTTATTTGACTTGTCCATGATACACACACACACACACACACACACATATATATATGGTGTTTTTTTTCTATTGATCATGTTGATGATGTACTTAATTTATATGTGGATGTTGATGTGTATAATGTTAGGTCATGTTAGATTTGGATGTTAAATGTTCTTGATAGATGTGTATGTTATAACATTGTTCATTAGACGTGCGTTTTTCATGTTGATCATGATGATATACTTAATTAATTTATATGTTGATGTTGATGTGTACATTTTTAGGTCATGTTAGATATGTTTAATGTTAAATGTGTTTGATAGATGTGTATTTTAAATGATGCTTATTAGATGTGTGTGATTATGATGTTAGAAAATGCTTGTATTTTGTTAAATGTGATCACAATTATGATGCCATGTTAAATTATTAGATATGCGTGCTAGCTAATTAATGGAATTTATATGTGCTAGAGGTATATATAATTATATTATGTTAGTTAGCGAATATAAATGTGTATTTTAGATGTTGTTTGTGTATGTTATAAGATGGTTATGATCATCATGTTTATTTTTATAAATTTCAAAGTTCAATATGGTTGAAACTATAATTATAAAATTGAAACTATAATTACATATATAGTTCATTATACATATTCATTCTAACTAATTTTATTTTTCAAAAAATGAATTAAATATGAATAAATATTATTTTCCATTATACTAATTACTCTTTTTAATAGACTCTTCTACACTAAAAATTGTTATTATAATAAATTTATGATCTCCAATGATAAGCATTATATTGGCTTTAAAATTTTATGGATGCAAATACTCCTATTGTTATTTTTGTCATTATTTTGTAAGTTGATTGCTATCAAATTTTAAAATATTACTTCATTAATTGTGGTTTTACTCAACATTGAGGGCATAATTTTATAAATATTTTCAAAATAAATGATAAAAGTCTGTAAACTAACAAACACTACTTTAGTTAAAAACCAAATTATCAGAAAATCATGTTATAAAATTATTTTTTTAATTATAAACCACATTTTTTGTTAATCTTACTTTTAAATCTACAAAATAAATGAACATAATCTCAGTTTTTGAATCATAATGTTAACATATCATCAAAAATGTTGTACTATTAAACATGCATATCAACCATATCATTATATCTAATTATAACAACATAAAAAGTAGAATTCCATATCCCATTAAAAGTTCAACTGAAAATTTAACATTTTTTAGGATTTCACAATTGGAAATACTTAAAGAAGATGAAACATTTTTAAATATATGCAACAACATATAAATGTGTTCAAATAAAAACTGTTCCATGCAATCACAAATAATTTGAAAGAAAAAAACATTATGCATCAAATTGATTGTTAACCAACTAAAATTGTTCAAAGATTTGTTATAATTAACCTAACATTTCCTCTATCAGAAGATGAAAAAAAAATAATATAATTCGCGAAATAAAGAATAAGGCATGCCTCTACCATTCAATCCATCCTTCTACCATTCATCTGTCTAAATTATTTCATGTCACTTTCCCATTTCCTCCTCTTTTGTTCGTACAATGTGACCCACGGCTGTGTTGCCTCTGAATTGTAAAGAATGAATTTATCGATGGCATCAATTTATGAATTCGTTGATGTATTCATGAAATCAAACCAACATATAGTACATATGAGATCATGAAAATATACATTATGAAGTTCAATGTGAATAGTTTCTGATTTGATAAATGATAAGTCACTTAATATTTATCAAGCGCATTTTTCCATTTGTTTGAATAAGCTCCCCTTATCTTTGTCTTCATCCCTTTCGTTGTCCCAAATCACTACACCTGGTGTATTTTTTATCTTCTTGATGTACTCATTGGAATAATAGAAAGACTCATATGATATGTACCCCTCTGTCATAGACCCCTTTGGTTTTTCCCTTTGACGAACAAATCCTTTCAATTTCTTCATGTACCTCTCTAAAAACAAAATCCAACAACAAGAGACCACCCCGACTAATTCAACCTCATATACTAAGTGAATTAGAATATGAACCTGCAATTCCATGAAACTCGACGGTAGTTCCTTCTCAAACATACAAACAATCTCAATTATCTCTTAACACCACCGTGGAATGTTATCCATATGAATCTCCTTTGATGTGATCCAATGTAAAAATGAAGATAATTTATATATGGCATGCCTTAGGTCATGGGGGAAGTCATGGTTCACACACCCATGCACGGGCAGAGGATAACGACACTACAAAGTAAACACATAAAAATTAATTTTGTTTTATCCCATGGCCTAAAAATAAAAATTACAAATAATAAAATCATATTTTTGACATATGTTGTACCTTTAGAAGGTCCAAATGGTCATGTGATTTCAACCTCGAAAAATGGTCATGACACACTTTGAAGAAACATCGTAGGGAAGACCCATATAAATAAGGCACCTTCACACCCAATATAAATTTATTTGTCAAAGAAAAATCTTCTTTCTTCAAAGTCCATGGGACATCACCTTATTTGAAAGACCAAGAGGGACCAGCCTCTCCTCTACTTTCTTATCTTGGCCAATGTTTCTTTTTAGTTTTTGAAGAAATAATATCTCTCCTCACATCCAATGTGTCACTTTATTTCGATGATATGTGTCTCCATAAAGAAGATGAAACATTTTTAAATATATGCATGGGATCTAGTAAGTGGGAAATCTTAAGATGATCCCAATAGGGGAGCTCATAAAAGATATATTTTATTTTCATCCCAATGGGAAATTTCTCAACATATGTGTTAAATAATTCTAGATCATCGAACATCGGCTCCACATTTGAATTGAACATTTATATATTCTTCTTCTTCTTCTTCTCTCTCATATGCTCTAAGCCATTCTATTGGTGTCATTATTGGAGGCCTTTAGGTTCTCTTTGGTTTACCATTGAAAGTGGATGTTTCTCTTCTATAAGGGTGTTCTTCTGGGAGGAATACCCTTGAGCAGTCGTACACTCTCTTTTGTGGGTGGTTGGACCACCTAGCCTTCAGAGAAGGTCCACAACATTTACATCCATGATAATATTTAGTTACAAGACCTACGAAATTATTGTGTACATAACACGTTAGTGTTTAAGAATAGAATTTCAATCATAGTTAATTAAATATGCAAATAAATATTGTTATGTATATAGACAAATCAATAAACATGTTATTTACCAAAGAAAACTCCTAATACTAGATAATCATGTGTGGTGTAAGCACATATGCCATACAACATAAAACTCCTCTATGTTGTGATGGGTTTTGATACATCGTATACATGTATCCCTTCCCATGATTCCTTCAATTCATCTACCAATGGTTGTAGGTAGACATCCATATTCTTCACTTGTCTTCTACCAGGGACTATAAGAGCCAACATAAGATGTTCATTATTCATGGAAAACCATGGGGGGATATTGTTATTGATCACTACTACAGGCCAAACAAAATAGTTGGTGTTTTGAAGGGAATATGGTTTCATGCTATCCATTTCTATGTTGATTCGTAGACTTAATACTTCATCCTTGAATTTTTCTGGCCATGTATTCTCTATATGCTTCATGGCTATTGAATCTATTGGGATTTTCATAACTCCTGACTCACTTCTGTACGAGGCATGCCATCCCTAAAACATACATAATTATTTGCAATGAAAGAGCCTTTGAATCCTTGGGATTATAGGCATGTGCCTCAATATCTTATGAGGAGGACCATGTGATTTACCATTTTTATTTTATTTATGGTACCCGTAATGCCCACATTTCGGACATATCTCTTTGTCTGCATATTCTCCTCTATATAGAATACAATCATTCGAACATGCATGATATGATATATACTCGACACCCAACATTTTCAACAATTTCTTTTCCTCTTCGCAGCTACCGGGAAAAACATTATCACTAGGAATAACCTTATCTTTGAATATCCTACAGTTAGTGGGAAATAGAAATGTACAAGGTCATTTAACGTTTATAAAAGAAAAAATTTCTAATGTTGATTGTGTGACAAGATTTCTCAAAATTAATATAAGGCACTTGTTGGTCAATTACCTCAATATTTATAAGAAGCATCTGCTTGACATGCCAAACTTTGCTTTCACATTGTATAGTAACATTGTTGTCCCAAGCTGGGTAGACTTTGACCAGGCACTAGGTCCAAAGAGAGGGGTGGTGGAAGCAGATTTTAGGCTTTCAAAAATGGTATCATTGATATGAGCATCATCCCCTAGATCATCATTCTAGAATTCTTCTAAAAACATTGTCTCCATAGAAGTCTTATCCCGTAAGTAATCATCCATACCAACCTCTTTTTTACTATCTCCATTGCCAACTTTTAAAGAACTACTATTGTTGTAGTCATTCATAATTGGTGAATCTAGACGTAGTGGGAATTGAATAGGTGGTTGATTCAACCATTCTTGGTATGCTTCCTCTCCAAGTTGTTCTCTCGTTGCATCCTTCTCTCAGGTTGACATTGTTGTGGGGTGCAACGGAAGATGGTAGGTAGGTCGTTCATCATTAGAAGAATCATAATTTCAAAAATATCGAACATTAGGACATCGATGATATTAGTAAGCACAATGCAATATTTTGTTTGTTCAAATTACATTATACCAAACAATTATTACCATTGTCGATTAAGGATTGTGGCTGGAAGATGGAATGTCACAATTGGCAGGGTAAATCGGTTGTCCATTTTCATCTACCAACTGCTTACGATATGTTGCTCCTGATAAGATCTTCCGACGTTTTTGAACCAGTACTAGAATATTTTCTACATCTGAACTCAATTATGAATCAGGATCCTGCAAATTTGGATACATTTTTATTCAGATTGACATGGATAAAAAAAATCAATGAGATAATTGAAACATAAATAAAATAATTTAAACTTACTGGAGATGGAAAGGGAGAACTCCGCAATGGACTTTGAGCGATATGGAATGGGTTGGAATTTGAAGAATTGGCCATTTGATCATATAATAAGGTTTTCTCTCTATATTTCAGCAAAATTAGCAATAAATTTTCCTGTACATGTCTAAAATAAATTTCGAGGACCATACCAAAATCTGAGTTTGAATATAGTTTTGAAACCATTTTTTAAGAATAAGGAGACATAAAACCTAAAATGTATACTGAAGTATTGCAAGTCATGTGAATTCATCCTAAAAGATAATTTGAGATGGATATACTATTTTATGTACAAACAAAAGTTCAAATAACTTTAAAAGAATCACGGTGCGCTTATAAACCACAAACACACCAGTGCACATATTAACAATAAGCACCGGTGCATTGAAAAATCAACCATATCGTGTTTCGATATTTTGTTAATAATAAAAAATTATATGTCTGTAGTGCATTAATTAATATTGAATCACTTGCATAATGTAATATGGTTGCGCCGGTGCATCTTACATAAACAAACCGTCGTGCCGAAAAAGTTATAAAAAAAGGAGTGATTTTTTTAAACAATTAAAAAAAGAGCGGGAATCGAATTTCATAAAGTCATTTAAATACTAAAAATATATTCACTATTTCATTATTTTGCAAAATTTTGCAGGGGGAGAGACTTACAAGAGAGACATACAGAGGAACATTGTGGAGGAGCAGAATACTTTGGAGCCATGGTATTATTCAGAATATGAAAATTTGAAGGGTATGGTGATTCACTCTAAACCATTTTCATAAAGTTTTTTTTTTATTAAGAAGGTATTCAATATTTTCATTATTTTTCCAAAATTTGCAAGAGACAGATTTGGAAGAGAGACATATCATGGAACACTGTGGAGCAGAAGAATACTTTGGAATAGCAGAAATATTCAGAAAATTGGGATTTGAAGGGTATGGTGATTCACTCAAAACCCTACATTCAGAAAATAAAAAATAAAAAAATTAATACTTACCATAAACCCTTGTTTTTTTTTTGCTTACATGAATGTAAAATTTCACCCTAGGGTTTAACTCCCTCTATCATGTTAGAATTAGGGTTTTTTGTTTTAGGTATTTTAGATCTAATGGGTTTGTTTTTCTATATATAAGTGCTTGGCATGTAATGAAAAGGGACCACTTATTGCATCGGATCCCAAATGTAGTCGGCCCTCTGCCTTTTTTATTTTATTTTTTAAACAATTTATGAATTAACGCTTTTTTTTAAAACGTTTTCCTATTTTCCAGTGTGCCATTTCGACAGAAACACACCGGTTCGTTTATGTATAAGGAATGCAACGATAAAGCCAGATTTTTTTTTAATTTAAAAAATATGGTGCAAAAAACAAATATTGTCGATGTTCTCATCTAAACAACACAGAAAATGATGTCACATAATTTTTTTAATTTTTCTTCTCATCGGTGTGTAATTTTTCTATTGTTTTTTTTAAGAATGTTTATTTTGTTTGCTATCTTTTTGTTTTCTATTGTAGTCATTGTGATGTCTTCTATATATATCGCATTGTTGTAATTCACAATATTTTAAAAAATAAATTAAATTGTTCGGTTTGTGTTGTTGTATGGAAAGTCCTGGTGTATTTTATGTAATAAACGCACCGGTGTTTTCTATATAAAAAGTGCACCAGTTACAATGATTTTTTTTACGCTGAAAATTGTGTGATTTATTTATAAAATATATTTAATAATTTATGTATTGAATGGTATAGGTTGTATATTGATAAAAATATGAGTGAGAAGAGTTCAAATAAGAAAAATTTTGGTCGACACAATGATGGCACATATGGAAAAACAAAAAAAGAAGGTTCTTTGTAAATTCTATACAAAATTAATATGGTTGAACTATATGTAAGTTTAAATAATATGTATTAGTTAGTGTGTGTCATGCAGGGACATAAAATGAGGAATCTCAATAAGATTATTTCTTATCTAAGTGCAGAAGAGCATAAAATCTTGATGAAAAAAATGTAGAGGGCTGAATTAGGTGAATGAAAAAATACTATTCAATGTGATTTTCTTTTTTAATTTTCATTAATAATATGCTTAGAAATATTAGATGACATGTTTCAAACAATCTCTTAATTCACATATGTTTAATGTTCTATAGAAACAAACAACGAGGGAACAGAATGTCATCATAACAAAACAAAATTAATTAATATATAAGATGTAAATGATGATGAATTGGTCCTTAGCTCATCTGGAGTGGTGTTGGAGATTAATCAAAGGGGGGGTGGGGGATTTTATAGAACTATGAGAGATATAGTGGAATGAACATATAGACGTACTTTCCACTTACAATATAGAAATCAATCCAATGATTCCAAAAACCAGGTTATATTTAAACTATAAGAAGCATTTCCAGATCAATGGTCAATGAGACCTGTCAAACTTGCAATAGAAAAAACATACAACAACGAAAAAGAATCATTNTAGCTCATCTGGAGTGGTGTTGGAGATTAATCAAAGGGGGGGTGGGGGATTTTATAGAACTATGAGAGATATAGTGGAATGAACATATAGACGTACTTTCCACTTACAATATAGAAATCAATCCAATGATTCCAAAAACCAGGGTATATTTAAACTATAAGAAGCATTTCCAAATCAATGGTCAATGAGACCTGTCAGACTTGCAATAGAAAAAACANCATTTATTAATATATCAATTTTGTGATATTAGTTTTCATATATCAATGTAAAAATAGTTTATTGTCATGTTATTTTTTCAGGAAAATTGTGAAAATCTCAGAAGATCAACGAAATGATATCTGAAATATGCTAGTAGGAATGTCCAAAAAAATGTACAAGGAGATGGTCAAAGAATTGGACATAATTGCATCGCATGAGGAGCTATCTCAACAACAGCGTGCTTCAAATGTATGTAATCATTGAATTTTTGTATTAGGTGCAAATAATTAATTATACATTAAATATTAATTTTCAAATATTCTCTTATAGAAAAGAAAATAGAATGGAACTCATTATGCACATAAAACTGGATGACAAGGAATAAAATGGTTGAAAACAAAGTTTGTGAGTAATTGTTATTCCCTCATAACAACTCAAGGTTTTTTTTTGTATATTTTAAGTTGTTTTACAATAGCCATCCTTGAATGTCTTTAAAGAGGTGTTAACATACAAAGAAGAGCCATCGGAAAAATCTATTGACATTGGGTTAATTAAGGGTTGTGAGTATATGTTTGCATATCAAAAATCAATTGTGGAATTTGTAAGTATAATCTATGTTGTTTTACTTCTATCATTTTATAATTAATGAAACAAAAATAAGACTTTATATTAAATCTATGATTTATTATGGGGTATAAAACTTGCAGGAAACAAAGTATGGAACTGAGCCAACAGAAGCATGATATTTGATTTTGAACATATGTGTATGATTCATGAGTCAATTATTGTTTTGGAGGTACATCGTTTTTCAATTTACATTCATGTATATTATTTATTTCAATTTTCATTATTCTCACCAATGTAGATAGACGCATTACAGTTTATTTTTATGTTTGTAGATGGAACTTCAAGAAGAAAAAAACAATTGAGACAATCAACAAAACATTCAGCAAAACAACCCAAGGCATGGAAGTAGCTTGAGCACTAACGGAAGTTCCGGTGAAGAATGATGACCAATATATTTGGATATCAATGCAAGATGCAATTGTATTTTTTTGAAATAATTGTCTGTGAAAATCAGACAATTTTGTTTAATGTAATGGACATAGTATCCTAATTGAAAGACAAGGGATTACTTATAAGTGTCCCATTTTGTATGACAAATACCCTCTTATTCATATAATAAAATATGTTTTAATTTATTCTATTGCATTGTCCAATGTCATTTTGAAATGTTACAACGTTGATTAAATATATGGATGGCTAAATATTATAATGAAGAAATGTGAAATTTGATGATATAACAAATTAATCCAAACATCATATCCAAATTCACTAATAAAAATATAAGATATATGTAAAAAAAATTATAATAATGGAATTAAAAAATAACAATAATTGCACTATCACAGATCGATGTTTCTCGGTGTATTTTAATTATTAATCTCATCAGCGTGTTTAATATTAAAACTCACTAGTGTGTTTCGTATGAAATTTTCACCGGTTCTTTTATGTAATCAATTAGCACTGGTTTCAATATTAATTTAATACCACAAAATTATATTTAAAAATTTGCTCATCGGTGTGTTAATCATATATAAAGCATCGGTGCATATGTGTTATTGATACACACATACGCTAGTGTGTTATTGATAAGCATCAGGGCTTGTTTGTTACTCCAAAGCACTGGTACTTTCGATTTTTAATGCACCAAGGCGTTTTTCCCTGTAACTCACTGGTGCATATTATTTTATACAACATCGGTGTCTTATTATTAATAACGCATTGGTGTGTTCTATGCAGAAAGCCTCGGTGCTTAATTACTTTTAACTCTCTCGGTGCATTTTAATGTTAAATCCCCGGTGCTTATAAGACAAACGCCTCGGTGATTAAATATTTTACTGCCCCAATGCTTTCATATTGTACTACCCTAGTGCTTGACGTTAAGTGTACAACACTGGTGATGTAGGTGTATGTACACACCAGTGCTTATGCCTTATACAAATGCACTGATTTGTAAACATCTGCTAACACCTCCGGTTGCCCAAATATTTTTAGTTATAATCAACTTTTGTTATAGTATCCGTAAAAACATCTGCTATCGAAACATATGTTGTAGCGGAGATTTTTTTGACAATTTTTTCCAATTTTGTAACACTAGAAACCTCCGCTAAAAGGTATTTTCCTTGTAGTGTGGGATCCTCTTTTTATGACTTTTATTGATTATGTTGGACCTCCTCCTTCTGGGATGCACCCACTCTGCAATGGTGATTTTTCAGAGGACTGATTGTAGGGGTCTCTAGAGTAGTTAAGACATCAACCACCTCCTTATCTTCGTCATCTATCCTTTGCATTTTCTCCCTATTTTATTGTTTTTCTTTCTTGGGATTGGTGAGTCTCTTGGGTTCCTCTCCCTTTTTTATTTCTTCCTAAATAATGCCTACCTATACTTCTTCAAAATATTGTCTATCCATGTTGATGAAATCTTCCCACATAATTCTATGTTTCAAGCTCCTAAGAGAATCTGAGACTATCAACTTGATGAGGCCCTGATATGCTAAGAATTATTGTTTCCCTCTTTGTACTTTTAGTCTCATCTCCTTTAGTGACTGAAGAAGAAAATAGGGGACACTCGAATTCAAGTGTGGTTCCTTATTTGTAAGATGCCTAAGTCGATGCAACAGTCTCAAATGATAGGCATGGACTAGACTCATCCTACCCTCACAAGTAATGTATTTGATGATGTGGTATGCTACCTCCTACCATGGGTGAGGGAGGATTTCCCTTTTTATGTCATTTTTATCCTCATAAAGTATATTGTTATGGAGAAACAGTGCCTTCTTGGAATTAATGGCTTCCTACCTTTCTTCTTTGTCCCAAGGAATGCCCAAAGGTAAACTAGAAACTTTGATGATAGAGGCTTCATTGATCCTAATGGTTATCCCCCTGATTGTAGTCACATATTCTTGATATTGTATGCTTTGGAAATTCTGAGCAAACTCCATGGACACCTCATCATCAAACCCCCTTAGTCTCTCAAAGTAACCCAACCACTCACATTTTTGAAAAAAATCCACTTTCTCAAGGTTGTCATAAACCATGGAAGGTTATGTTGGTTCCCTTCTCTTAAATCCTTCTCCCATAATTTCTTGTTAAGATGATGAGTGTAGAAGAAGGTTGACTGAAGGTTTCATATAGAATATTCAAATTGACTTGTTCCTTAGAGAGGATGATAAGTTGAGTTGGTTTTTAGGTAAATTGGTGGTTAGAGAATTCAGCAAAAGGTTTTCATGAAGAACAAGGGAAAGATGAGGGTTTTCATATAAAAATTTCCAAGTCGATATGGTTTTCTGCAGTCATTCCTGTAGAAATAGATCCTATAGAATTAGAGTTCTATGAGAACTTTGTAAATCGAAATTTCTACAGGGTGTGTTTTTTAAGAGGGATGAAGAATTCTAGTGTCGAGAGGGTTTTGACCACATGCTTATAAATATCAGAAATTTGTTAGACTAAGAGATATTAACACATGGGATGTTGGTTCAATTTTAGAACAGATTCTACACGACTGTAACTTGTGGAAAAAATGGGTTAATTCGGGGTACGTCTTGCTTGTTGTTTAATGACCATAAAACTTTTCACCATAGGTCAAAACACATGAAAAATGGAATAAATGTAGAAAATGTTTGAGATTGAAAGGATATTTCATTGTCTAGGTTTTCATGGCTACCTACAGTTTGAAGAAATTCTTCTTTTGCAGCATCCTCAGATCCTCTGGATGATTGGTTTTCTTGACCCCTTCTCCTGTGAGATCGGATTCCTAATTTCACCCGACTAGGGCCACTCTTCCTCTTCTAATTTGAAATGGTGCTATGATTCTTCTAACACCGATTTATACCCTTAAATTGTGGATAGGATTGTTGTCTTGTCGAGGTAGTACAACACTATTCGACTTGTATTCATAATTCCTCAATTCATACCTTTTCTAACTCAAAGAAATAAACCTCCACTTAAGCCATTCAATCTCCACATGTCAATTCAAGTTTTGGCACGAATTATGCCACCCCCCACTGACAAGATGTAAACATCCTCATTTTTACCACCTTCTAGACTTTATGAATACTTGACCATATGAAATATGCATAGGTATATATGTATGAGACTTAATTAAATGTGGATAGGGTAGATAGTTATGCTAACTTTGTTTATGTTTGCATGTATATTGAATTGATTGTTGCAGGTGGTTGGAGGAGGTTTTTCTTCATGTTGGTGCATGTAGATTCTCTTGATGTCCTCCTCGATATCAGATCATCAATGTATCGGCTTTGTGACATCTAATCATGCTACAAGATACAGAGCATCAAGTAGATCTATTTCTTCCATGATGAATATTTTCTACAGGATACAGAGTATCCTATAGAAGTTGATTTTTGTTATCCCGAGAATGTATTTGATGAAAAAAATGGTTGGAGAAGGAGTTTCTAGTTCTAATATTGATCCTTGAATTTTGGATATTGGTCTTGAGGTAGGTTGCCTTTCCTATATTTGTTATAATTTTCACTATATATTATTCTGTAGAATTATGTAGAACAACCTGATAGAACAATCTGATAGGTTGTTTTCTTTGAAATAAAAGGGTAAAGCAAAATGTATTGGATATGGAAAGGGGTATGTATGATACGGTGATTACGATAGGAAATTATATGAATATGGATATGAAAAATTGTATGTATGAATATGGAAATGCTTATTGTACTTATTGAAGGTGATGATGAATGTTGATTCTTCTATATAGATGGATGCAACAGTGAAGTTCCTGGTACCTGCAAAAACAAAATATTAGTACAAAAAAAAAAATCTTCTTCTTTTTTTCTTTTTTCTTCTTTTTTTCTTTTTCTCAAGGCAGAAGTGTCATCACTGGTTTTCACTAATTCCCTGCCTCATCAAGATTTTAAGAATTTTTCTTAATGAGGTTATTCATTTATTCTTCAGATATGAGACTACCTCCATTAGAGGTTTTCACCCTCAGTATTGTCCCAGATGCCTTTGACAGGTTTTCATCTAGGATTTTTATTATATTTTTATTTTATTTCTTTTGTATGTCATCATGGGGATGGATTGAGAGCATGATTTTTATCAATCAGATACATATTTTTTTTCTTCACTATTGCTTTGAATTCTTCTTTTGTCAGGGGCTTGTTGTAAGTCTTTATTATGAATCCATTCACCAGTAGTGGTATTACTTCTTCATAAATGGTTATTATCTGCATTGATCCATTATCATAACACTTTTCAATGATGTAGGTCCCTAGCCACATTGCCATTAACTTTCCTTTGAAATATTTAAACTGTGAGTCATATAACAGAGCCCAATCCCCTTCTTTGAACTATATGTACTTAATCTTCTTATCATGTCAGTCCTTTCTTTGTTGTTGCACCACTTCAGTGTTGAAGAGGGCATGCATCATGTACTCATATAATGCATTCAATTGGCTCAATATTTGTTTTTGTGGTGACTACAACTTCATGTCTAATTTAGTTGATATTCTCAATGTATGATATTCAAATTCAATAGGAAGCATCGCTTTCTTACCATAAACTAATTCAAAAGGAGTAAGAACTGTGGTATTTTTCCATGTAATGTTGTATGCCCATGATACTTCAGTGAGTTTTTTTTACTAATATTTATTTTTCATGCTCACTGTTTTAGTGAGGATGTTTTCTAGTTCTTTGTTTGTGACTTCAGCTTGTCCATTTGCTTAAGGATGGTAGGGTGTTGAATTTTTGTGGTGGATATTATGTTCCCTCGATATTTCTTCAACAAGTCTTGATGTAAATTGAGGACCATGATCCGTGAATATCTCCCTTGGATAACCGAACCTTGAGAATATGCATTCTTGGAGGAATGCAACTACATTTGATTATGTGGCATCCTTCATGGCCCTTAATTCATCCCATTTTTTCAGATAGTATGTGCATACCAAAATGGGTTTCTTATGCTCTGATGGAGGATCAATTGGGCCTATAAAGTCCATTCCCCACTTTTCAAATGGTTCTAATGATACTTGGGGCTGTAAAGCAATTTCATTCCTCCTAGTTGGTTTCCCCATTCTTTGGAATTCATCACAATGTGAAGTGTATTGTTGAGAATATCTATGTAGGGTTGGCCAATAATATTCATCTTGTAAGATCTTATAAGTTTCCCTCTTTGTTTCATAATGACCTACACATGGTTCATCATGAAAAGCATGCAATATATCACGCACCTCATCTTCTCTTATGCATCTCCTCAAAATATGATATGGACATAGTGTTGACAGGATAGAATCACACGTTCAATCAGATGAGGTAAAATGCTTGATGGCAGGTCCCAATCAGACCTACTCTCATTTGGGGTAGTGTTTCCTGCGATTTTATGGGCCTCGTTGTTGCTCATAATTAAAATAATAAAAAGGGGAAACGTAGTGAACCACCCCCCAAAGAGTTCTAACTAATTCTAAGGCTAAACTAACTAAGATCTAACTAATCCAATCTAACTAATTCTAACCTATCCTGAAAGAAAAACTAATAGAATGAGTACAAAGAAAGATAACCATCAGAACCAGAAATAATTCATGTATTTAATGGTAAATGAAAGAAATAATGTTGTGGATGCATAGACNCTAACTAATCCAATCTAACTAATTCTAACCTATCCTGAAAGAAAAACTAATAGAATGAGTACAAAGAAAGATAACCATCAGAACCAGAAATAATTCATGTATTTAATGGTAAATGAAAGAAATAATGTTGTGGATGCATAGACAAATAGTTGAATAATACATATATAGCACCATTTTTGTACCCATGAAGAAACATGTGACATCATGATCAAATAGAACATAGTGTAGAAATAATTCATACAACAGAATCATATATACTCAAGCAGAAGATAAATGCATAAATAATAGTCTCTACTACATCTATCAAAGCAACAAATTTCTGAAAGTCCTCCTGCTCTTTATTACTCAGAAGTAAAAATACCATCATTTATAAGACAAGAGAGAGACAAGTTCTCTTTTATAAGACAAGAGAGAGACTTTTCAGTTCTCATCACTCTATGTCATGAGTTTCTTTTTATAAGACAAGAGAGAGACTCTTCAGTTCTCATCACTCTATGTCATGAGTTTTTTTTTATAAGACAAGAGAGAGACTCTTCAGCTCTCATCACTGTTCATTTCATTTTCCTTTCATTTCATTTTCCTTCTATTTCTTTTCTCTCATTTTGAAAATGGACACATGTAAGCATTACAAAGAGAAACTTAATGGAACCATGAGTCATTATTTTCATCCTTGGACAGTTTATAAATGATATATGTTTAAAAACACTCATTACCTCTGTCCATTTGCATTATATTTTATTTTTTGGATGTTTATGGGTGTTTATGTCTTTGACCTATAGAATGTGATCATTATGTCTTATTATCCTATGTCTTATATTTCATTGAGATATTTCTAGCTCGATATCATTGCTTGCAGCTCAAGATATGATGATTTGAAGTTAGTATACCCGATTTTCCATCTGAATTTGGGTTTCGTATGTATTTTTAATTCTCTATAAATTCAAACTCTTAATATTCCCACATTTGATATGCCAACTTGTTCTTCTCTTATCCATCTTTCTATCGAGCTATCATGGGCTTGATTTCATTACTCATAGCCCCGAATATGACTACTTGAAGTTGGTATGGACATTTTCCCCCCCAAATTTGTGGTTATCGGGTTTTTGCATTCATGATGTCTTATATCCAGTGTTTGACTTGGATACCTATACCAATTTTTTCCTCTATTTGATACCTTTCCAAAGAGGTATCACGGGACTCATTCCAACACCATATAAATGGTTCTAGTCAATTTTCCATCGGACATCGAAAATGGTAGAGTGTGCATTTAGAACTTCGCATCGGAGTCTTCCTATCTCCTCTTCAATTCCCATCCCAACATATTAACTATGAGAGTGAGATATGACTGTTCAACAGATATGGAGAAATATACATCATCCATCAAGGGAGCTATTTCTTAGTCTTCTTTAATGTGTCAGTGAAAAGGGATCGAAGAAAAGAATCGAAGAATATTCTTTCTTTGATTTTTGTGATGAAGGTTAAAGCCCGAAAAAAGTGATGACGTGTATTCAGAGACAATTATTCAGCATCCATAAAAAAAATTAAGTTTCATGGTATCGAAAAGGGGTATTGAAGCATATTCCCCCATAGATTTGTTTTGGATATGAAAGGTCTGGATCATCCTTTCAGTGGCGATCAACGGTCATGATTAAAAGTAATTTGGAATCTGAAGGAGACTGTTCAATGTGTTAACTCCAACCCTCTAAATTTGTAACCCAAATACTATTGTACAAAAAATATCTGACCATTCACTTAGGGAAACGATTGATAACTAAGGAGAGTTTTTCTTTGGCAATCTGCTCGAGGTTTAAGCTCATGAAACTTTTCAAGGTAATAAGCATGTAGTTCCTATGTTAGTCGCTTGGAAGGAAAAGGGGCTTAGATTCAAAAGAGCATGCGTAATTCACCAAAGAAGTCAATGGCGAAAAACATTTCTATGTGAAAGAATAAGACAAGGATTTGATCTGAGGCAGCGAAGGAAAATTTGCTAACTGAGAAATGGAAATAAATCTATGTATTGTGGGTACTTTAGTCATAAGGCCATAAAATCTAAGAACGAATGAAGGTCGTCAATCAAATAGTAAGTGGAATGCAATCCCAACCATTCACCGAGGGAGGGTTATTGGAGTGAGTTTTTATATTAGGAGTATATCTACTCTAATGGAGAAGGACTTTGATAATGAANCATTTCTATGTGAAAGAATAAGACAAGGATTTGATCTGAGGCAGCGAAGGAAAATTTGCTAACTGAGAAATGGAAATAAATCTATGTATTGTGGGTACTTTAGTCATAAGGCCATAAAATCTAAGAATGAATGAAGGTCGTCAATCAAATAGTAAGTGGAATGCAATCCCAACCATTCACCGAGGGAGGGTCATTGGAGTGAGTTTTTATATTAGGAGTATATCTACTCTAATGGAGAAGGACTTTGATAATGAAGAGTGTGAATGTTAGGGACGATGAAGCTCTGACATCGTTTTCATAGTATGTGATCAGAAGGTTGGGAAGAAGAGTCGGGACAAATCCCGATGATGATCAGGGAAGTTGGCGTATGCCACATCAGCACCATGCGTTGGTACAAAGTTGGATGGAACAAGTGAGACTGAACCATGTGGAAGCCACATGACAATGAGGTGGAAAAGGTGATTTTTGGCTTAGGAAACTTTGGGAAGCCATAAATTGATCTGGGACTCAGATTTAATTTTGGTTAAATTTGTTGGAAAACTATTGACAGGTAGAATTCAACGATGAGGTTTGGCTAGAGGAAAAAATAGAGAAAAATAAGGAGAAAACCCAATAGGCCTTGGGCCTAGTTTTCTGGAGAGAGGGAGGGCCAAAAGAAGAATTTGGTAGAGATCAATTCGAACAGGCTTGGGAAATATTTTGTAGTGAAGGTCAATCCAAAAACCTTAGAAACTTAGGACCTCAGGGAAATAAGAAAAGGGGAAGCTCGATAAGGATCAAATTCAATATAATTCTAATGGAAAAAAAGTTGATCTCTACAACTTTAGGGTTTCTTCATGCTCCTGAATCCCTCTTGCCCTGACCTTCTCTGACTCCCCCGGAATGCCATGACTGCCCCATCCCTGCATCACTGACCGACTCAAAAGTATGGGCACTAATGAGGGGGCGAAGGCCCCCTCCTACCGAAACATAGCCGCCAACGATCTGGAGAACTCACGAGCGCGTCGACCTTCCTTTAAACCACCATTGCACTTACGAGATCAATATATGCAGGAAGAAATGGACATAAGAAAGGAATCGAATACATATGTTGAATCCTTGCATCCAAAATCAACTTGGGTCTGTATACCCAGCAAATGTATCCCTCAAGACCTAATTGCGCCCAGGTATGTCATCAAAACCACCAAGATAGGGGAGCATACACAGTTCATGCGAGACCATGCCCTCATAGGAAAATTTCTAGGTCTCTGGCCCTTAGAAAAGGACCTAGCTCACTGGATAATAGCATGGTGGAACCCCAAGGGAGAATATGAGCTTCATCTAAACTCCAAAGGTTTCTTTATAGTAATATTCTACAACCTGGAGGACAAGGACCGGATCTTTGAAGGGGGACCATACTTCTACAACTCGGTTGGCCTCTACCTACGCTTCTGGACAGACCGCTTCTTCCCAGAAAAGGAAAAATTCACATACGCACCGATATGGATTCGCCTCTACTCCCTGCCCCAAGAGTTCTAGTTAGAGGAAATTTTACTGGGCATAGGCAATACCCTTCGTAAATATGTTAAATCTTCCTAAGATACTAAGGAAAAAAAATACACCTCTTATGCTAGGATATGTGTCTAAATGAACATCTCCAAAGCTCTTCCAGGAACAGTTACTTTAGAATACCAAGATGAGGAATGGGCCCAAACCATAGATTATGAACACATCCCTTTTAGATTGTGAAAATTCCATGAACATGGACACCTTTTCATAGATTTCCCTCTCAATGCCCACCCCAAGAGGGAATTTGAAGAAAAAACAAAGGAAGGATTCACTCAGGTTCAAAACCGAAGAAGACAAGCGCAGAAGAATCCCACAACCAACAACGGAAGAAAGAACCCAAATAATAACTCATTTGAAGCCCTTAACCACCTCCTAAAGGAAGAAGAGCTGGAAAACCCCCATAAGACCATGGGAAAAGAACCCAACAAGCACAAGGAAGACTAGTCAGCACAAGAATATAAAACCCCAACAAACCAAGTAGATCCACAAACTCACCCAGCTTCAGGGAAATCACTAGAAAGAGAGGAAGATACATCCATGGAAATGGATGAGAATGACCTATCAGAAATCGACCTAGATAGTTTAAAGGAAGCACTCAATAAGAAGGATCTCCAAGCCTTACCAGAGGTCCAACTCAAGAAAGTTCACAAAGTATTTATGGACTCATCAGTAGGGGATACATCTAGGTTGGGGATCAGCACAGACCCAAACCCAGATCCAAGAAAACAACCAAAAGAAAACAAACGAAGGGGTAGAAAACCATCTCATCAACTAATAAGGGAGGCGGGAAACTACATGATCAACTCGGGACAGATCCACAAGATCTCGGAGAGATCCTTTTCCCACCCACCAAATTGTTAACTATGAATATCCTCACATGGAATATCATAGGCCTAAATGGAAGATCCAAACAAAGGATTCTTCGAAACTGCATCAAAATGGAAGACCCTGATATATTCCTGATTCAAGAGACAAAATGTAAAGGGAAAACTGTAGAAGATATCATCAAAAGATGTTGGCGCAACTATGAATCCTATCAAATGGAATCCAAAGGGGCTTCAGGAGGCTTGACCATCCTATGGAATCCTACTATAGTCATCCTTGATCAAGGCCTCTCCACCCCATGCACCGTCATAGCGCACTACAGAGCCATTGGTCTGGACAAGGAGGGAATGATCACAAATGCTTATGGACCACAAAACAACCAAGACAAAGCCCTATTTCTTCAGATCCTAGCTTACCTAGGTTATTTAGTAGAAGGAAAGCGATGGATAATAGGGGGCGACTTCAACATGATCCTCACACTGGAGGAGAAACGAGGGGGGGGGAACACCTGGAGCAAGACAACGCAAAATTCCAGGAACTCATAGAAAACCTCAGATTGGTAGATATTGAGAATGGTAACGACACCTACACATGGACCAACAAAATATCAGGTCACCAACAAATAGCATGCAGGCTTGATCGCTTCCTCATCTTGGAAACTCTCCTTCCGGAAGGCCCCATAGTAGATTCCAACATCCTCCCGAAGGCAGGCTCAGACCACTGGCCAGTTCAGCTCTGGATTGACACTATTGCTACCCCAAAGCTTAAACCCTTCAGATTTGAGAAATTTTGGCTCTGCCATCCAAATTTCCAAGAGCTAGCCCGTCACTAGTGGAGCACTGCAGAAACTTAGAAAGGCAGAAAAATGTATTGCTTCCAGCAAAAACTCAAATATTTCAAACAACAGTTATGCAAATGGAATAAAGAGGTCTTTGGGAACATTTTCTAGGAAAGGAAAATGTTGGAACAAAAACTAGAGAACCTTCAGGGACAAATCATTCAGGTGGGATATACAATCAGTCAATAGAAGGAGGAGAATGAACTCAAAAGGCAACTAGATGAAAGACACAAGAAGGAAGAGATCCTATGGAGATAGAAATATCGGGTTCAATGGCTCAATGAGGGAGAGAAAACAACAAATTCTTCCATCGCTCCATGATCCACAAATGCCTCATCAATCGAATCACAAATATGGATGACCCACAAGGAAACACCTTGTTAACTCATCAGGAAATAATGCATGAACTGGCAGATTTCTACAAGGATCTCTTCTCAGAACCCAATGTGGACTGCACCTTAGCAATAGAGCGGGTGACCCAAAATATCCCAACTATAGTCACCCAATAAAAGAATAAGACTCTCATGACATTGATAACGCAAGATGAAGTGGATCAAGCCATTCAGGAGCTACCCACAGGAAAAGCTCCAGGTCCATATGGTTTCACAGCAGACCTCTTCCACTCTTGTTGGCCTATGTTAAGGGAGGAAGTGTGGCAGCTGGTGGAGGAATCTCGCAACTYAGGAAAAKTTCTTCCAGCACTAAATGACACTTTCCTAACTCTTATTCCCAAAKAAGAAAGGGTCACAAATCCAAAGAACTTCAKACCCATAGCTCTTTGCAATGTGATCTAAAAAATCATCTCCAAGGTCATAGCTCTGAGACTTAAACCAATTATGCCCTTCATCATCTCCAAGGAGTAATCAGGATATGTTGAAGGAAGTAAAATCATGGACATCGTCATTCTTGTCCATGAAATCATTCCCTCTCTGAAAAGCACCTACACTCCATGTATGATTCTAAAACTTGACGTTTCAAAATCTTTTGACAAATTAAACTGGCAATACATGAAAGCTCTCCTATCGGCTTTTGGTTTCAACAATGATTGGATATCCTAGATAATGAACCTCATTTCCTCAACCTTTTTCTCAATCCTCTTCAATGGTGTCCCCTCCCAACCCTTCTCCCCCTCAAGAGGAATAAGGCAAGGCGACCCTTTCTCCCCTTTCCTTTTTGTCATAATGGTTGAAGGTCTAGGTCATTATATCAAGGCCTCAATTCAAAATGGATCCCTCCACGGCCTCCCCCTTCATGTATTACAACCGACAGCCTCCCACAGCCAATTTTTCAATGACACACTGTTAATGAACACCCCCATCATGCAAGAAGCAACCAAAATAAGTTCCATCCTCTCCAACTTCAGTGAAGCCTCCGACACCACCTTCAATCTGGCCAAATCGCAACTCTTCTTTTTTAATACTCTGGCAGCAATCCAACAACACCTTTCTCAACTTATGAATACCCTTGTTTTCACTCCGCCCTCTTTCTACCTAGGACTCCCTCTCTCTGAATCGGTAGCCAGAAACATCTCATGTGACTCCCTCCTACTCTCCATCACCAATAGTCTCAGCAACTGGACCTTTCACTCCCTCAACCTTCCAGCCAGATTGGTTCTCCTAAAGTTAGTCCTCCAAGCCATCCCAGATTACCTCTTCTCAGCCCTAGCTTCCCCCCAATTAGTCATAAAGAAAATAAGGAATATGCAAAGAAACTTTCTATGGCATGGCCACAACTTGAACAAAAAATGGGCCCTTGTCAACTGGGACAAGGTCTACAAGCCCAAATCCTCAGGTGGTCTGGGCCTTCGGGACCCTGGAAAATTAAACAGCAACATGGGAGAAAGAATTTGGTGGAGATAGCTAAAAACACCAACAACAATCTAGGAAAAACTCTGGAAATGCAAATACACCCCAAACACGCATCAAAATCAACTCATAAGAATGCAGGAGCAAATCCAAGGCTCCAACATCTGGAATGCAGCCTAGAAAAATCGGCCACCCATACAGGAACACGCCTTTTGGGAAGTTCACAATGGCCAGAATGCCCTATTCTGGATGGACTCTTGGTAGCAACTGCCACCCCTACAACTAGAAAAAAAATCTACAATCCTATGAAAATCACATTCAAGATCTGGCCACTCTCAAAGTGGCAGATTTGTGGATAGATACCCCCAGCAGCTCTCCCTAGCAAAGATAGAAATATACTCATCAGGAACTCAAAGTGGAAATGGACTGTGACCTGTAGCACTAGAAACAAGCTACAACCCAAAGGCGAATCCGAAAAAGCACAGACCAAGACATTCTTAGATGGGGATACACCCCTCATGGAAGCTTCACTCTCAAAGAGGGATACACTCTTTAGGAGAAACTCCATAACCTTCGGAAAGATAGCATCTGGACAACAATATATAAATCAAAACTCTGGCCCAAAATCACTACTTTCCTCTGGCTTCTACTTCATAATAAGATCTTAACCTGGGACAATCTTCAAAAATGAGGCTTCATCGGCCCCTCGATCTTCCAACTCTACCATCTCCATGCAGAAACCATGGAGCACCTCCTAAATAACTGTCCACTCAATGAGAACACCTGGAACCAAGCCACTTGGTTCTTTAGAAAAACCAGACGAGTTAAACACAACATCATAAGCACCATCAAGGATTGGGGCTCTAGTCCCTTCAAAATTCCTATCCTAAACAAAACCTGGCAAACGTTACAAGGCTTCATAGTTTGGTAAATATGGAAAGAGAGAAACAAAAGAATATTTCACTCCCATATTTATCCTCCCTCCCTTCTCTGGAACACAATCCTCCTGCATCTCCAGGAAACTCTTCAACTGAATTCATGGACTAAGGATGACTTCCCAAATGACCTAGGTGAGCTCTTGCTCCTCAACGCCTAGGGCGTATCTTTTTCACTTTCCACCCCTCCACAGCAACCCCCCCTCTCTTCAAAATCCCTTATTCCCTCTAAGTGTCTCCCCCCCCGCAAGGCTTGCACAAGGTCAAGTTTGATGGCGCCTCAAAAGGCAATCCAGGACTCTCAGGCTATGGTGCAATCATAAGAAACAACATCGGCCAAATTCAAAGCCTCATCGCCGAAAATCTCAGATAGAATACCAACAATTCTACAGAACTTTGGGGTCTTATCAAATGAGTGCAATTAGCACTAGATCAAAACCTCACCTGCCTGATCATTGAAGGAGACTCCAAAATCATAATAGACCTAGCTACAAAAATCCTGAATGGTTGAGATCCAGGGAAAATCACACCCAGTTGGAGCCTCCTTAGTCGTCTTTATAGCTTCCATGCTCTTCTCAAACCCTCTCTAACTCTAACACCTTCTCAAATTCAGAGAAGTGAAAACAAAGTGTGGACAGATTGGCCAATGCAGGGGTTGATTCAATGCATTAGATCATCCTCCATGATTCGAGGAAGTCTCGATACTCTCCCCTTTGGCTCCAATGCGAGGATATTTCTCATATGGATGGCCCTATTCCGGACGGGGCTCTACCTTTGTCAAATTATTTTCTCCTCCAATTTAGAAATGATCAAAATCTCAGAAGCGAATGCAAAAGAGCACAAGTCGGCAGTTGATTCAGGAATTTCAGAAATCGGGAGTCAGAAGCATGGAGGTTGTTGCTTCCCAAATTCGTGAAGTCACGATAAGAGTGAGAGGATCTAGACCGTTGAATCTCGAGGTGATCTGGACCGTTTCTCTTGTCCAATTGACTTGATGAGAGAGAATCTCAGGCACTCAGGTTTTGGGAGTTTGGAGCATGGAGGGGGTTGTCTTCCCAAGTCACGAAATAGTGAAAGGAGTAATCGTGAAATGCGAAGGTGGATCTGGACCATCGGTGCTAAAGGAGATCACAACTGTCGATCTGGTCCCACAGATCTGACACGAGCATGTTGGCATGTTTTCAGATAGAGGTAGAGTATGCATGTTTTGTCATTGATGGAAAAGATCATCAAGTTCAACAGAGCGATGATGGCATGGCAATGGAAAGATCAACAGTGAGGAGAAACAATGATCATTGGATCACCCATCCCAAATTCTTGATGATCGTCAAATCTGAATACAGATAGGAGGAACACGCAAAAGAGGAGAACAAATCTCAGACATTGGATGTGAGCATGAGGACAGACCATCGTTGGATACAGAAGAAGGAGCACGATATTTAAGTACAAGATTAAGTGGGCTTACAAAGTCCCAAAAGTAGGAGGGTCGTCCATCGTCGAGGAGTACATGTGGTGAGGGATTAACATTTCACTGACTGGGAAGTCAAAGGAAGGCAGTGCTCTAACCTTCCAACTCGCGATATGAAAAATCACAATAAGATCTGGATCGTTGATCCAAGAGGGACACATGGCAATAGATCAAAGCATGATAAAGGTTTTGTTTCAGAGTTTCAGATACCAGGAGGTGGAGGAGTCAAGGAAGCAACTCAGGGTAGGAACTCGCTATATGCAAGATCACGAAAATATATGGACCGTCAAATCATCAAGATTGTGGACCGTTGATCTGACTCCATTTCAGAGTTTCGAATACTGGGAGTTGGAGGTGTCAAGGACACTCACGACAAGAATGTTGAAACGCAAAATTTTGAAGCACCTTTTGGCGCAGCCTATGGTCACTGTCGGTGGTCACGTGAGGGGAAGGAGCTAGCGGAGCTAAGCTCCATTTCAGCGATCGCAACATGAAGAGTCGAGACTCTTCACCACAGGATTCCCGAATTTGCAAATTACAAAGCGCTTTGTGGATAAACACCAAGTCACCGCCAGTGGTCATGTGAGAGGGAGGAGCTAGCGAAGCTAAGCCCCTTTTCGGAGATCACAACATGAAGAGTCAAGACTCTTCACCTCTGGATTTCCGAAATGCGAAATGTGAAAACGTTATTTTGTGTAGGTTGTGGTCACCATCGGTGATCATATGAAAAGGTGGAGCTAGTGGAGCTAAGCTCTTTTTCAGCAATCGCAACTTGGAGTGTCGAGACCCTTCGACACAGGATTGTCGAAATGCGAAAAGAGAAAGGCATTCTGATTAGGCCCGTGGTCATATCCAATGGGCATATGGAGTAGGCGCGAGATCCATCATTGGTAATCCAACGGTGCAGGTTAATCAGGAATATGATTGAAGGGTCATCGTTTATTTTCATGATTAATAAGTTCAGTTACAATTCAGTTAGAAAATCGAATCATGGTTCTTGATCAGTTGGTGATACAGTTGCTGAGAAGTTTTTGTCTTTGCCCAAGGAGATTCAAGGTGTAACTGATGAGGCTGATGACTATAAAAGGTGAGATGTAGCAACTATGTAAGTTTGGTTGTTCTAACCAAAACAATGAGATGAACTGTAAGAAGGGTAAAATGAAAGAATGGAGAGTATGAGATAAAACTCAGAGATGAGTAACAGTCATCGAACAGACAGAAGCAAGAGAAGAATAGCAGAATAGCATGTAGCAGAGCAAAAATGTAGAACAGTTTTTGAACCAGAGAAGAATTGCATAACAGTGAAGAAGGGGTAAGAATTGAAATACATGTATTGTTTATTTGTCAATCATTTATGCATAATCGGGGAGGAAGGGTGGTGCTAGGGAGGACTGTGGTCCTCTAATATTCAAGTTTGTG
>SNQJ01S0057519.1:77013-87565 GCA_010110895.2 Picea sitchensis | reverse complement strand
GGGTTTCCTCGTGAAAATCTGTCTCTATGTATATCTTATGTGTGATTGATGCTCATTATTTATGTTGTTCATATGATGTATAATATTGATGGTCACTTGATGAAAGATTTAAAATGGTTTAATAGACTTAAAATTGTTTAAGCAAAGTAACAACTGATTCACCCCCCCTCTCAGTTGTCTTAGTAATTTCAACAGAGAATCCATCAGAAATTCAGGTTTCAGGAATTTGGAGCATAGAGGGGGTTGTATTCCCAAGTCGCGAAATCGTGAAATGCGAAGGAGGATCCAGACCATCGGTGCTAAAGGAGACCACAACCGTCGATCTGGTCCCATAGATCTGATGCAAGCTTACATTGGGAATTCGGGTTTCGGGAATTTGGAGCATAGAGGGGGTTGTATGCCCGAGTCGTGAAATCGTGAAATCCGAGCGTAGATCTAGACCGTCGGTGCTAGAGGAAATCTCAACAATCAATCTGGTCCCATAGATATGATGTGAGCACATCTCTGAAAATCAGGTCTCGGGAGTTTGGAGCATAGAGGGGGTTGTCTGCCCAAGTCGGGAAATCGCGACAGGAGAAAGTGGATCTGGGTTATTGGTGCTAGAAGAGGTCTCAACTGTCGATCTGATCCCATGGATCTAACGCGAGAAAATTTCAAGAACTCAGGTTTTGGGAACTTGGAGCATGAAGGGAGCTACACCCCCAAGACACGAAATTGCGAAACTCGACAGCAAATCTAGAATGTTCATGCTAGAGGAGATCTGAATCATCGATCTCGCCCCTTGGATCGGACGAGAGGATATTTCGGGAACTCGGCTATCAGGATTTCAAAGCATGAAGGCAGCTGTCAGCCCAAGCCGTGAAATCGTGATACGCGAAAGAATGAAATACGAAAGAGGATATGGACTGTTGGTGCTCGAGAAGATCTGAACCGACGATCTAGACAAGACATGAAGTCATGAATTCAAGAAGGAGATCAGAACAGTCGATCCGGCCCCATTAATCTTATGCAATTTTGTAAACCGATAAGGTTCAGGCATTTTTGTAAGCAAACAGGATGTGAGCATCTTTGTAAGAAGATAAGCTATAGGCATCTTTGTAAGCAGACAGGTTGCAAGCATCTTTGCAAGCAGATAGGATACAGGCATCTCTGTAAGTAGATAGGACGCAGGTCTTTTTGTAAGCTCTCAACTGGAATTAATTTAAGGACCCACTTTTTACTCACAAAAAAAAGGATCAAATTCAATATTCTAGAAAAGGATGAACAAATTTCCCCATAGACCTCTCAAGGTTGGAGTGGTTATGCGAACAAAGTGTCCTTTCACACCTACTCCTACAAAACAAAAGAATGAGATCAGCCATGCAATCAAAATAAGACTAGCCAAAACAATATATTCCCTTCCTTTAAACCAACTTATAAGAGAGTGTTAGGTTTATTGAACAATAATATGGTGATTATAGATGAGTGTTCTAAGACTACATAAGCTAGTTCAAAGCAGAAGAGTAGAATCCATATGTAAGAGCATAAGTATGAAGTCATGAAGCATAACATGTCAGCGGACCCCTTTAAAATTTCTTGCTGACATGTTATGAAGTCATGAAGCATGACATGTCATCATAAAATTTCAAGTTGTAGAGGATTAGGCAATAGGATTGAAATTTTAGTAGGGGACCCCTTTCATTTTGCTTGTAAAAGAAAAAAGGGGGATTGTTGCGGCTACAACAAATGGTGACACACTGGAAGAACCAATTATCTCTGTCAATAGAATTTTAGGGCCTATACTTCAGATCTGAGTTTTAAAGATAAGTTCAACAAACTGCATACAAGTTTCCAATAATCATGGGTAACACAATGATGCCAAAATTCTAAAAGATATAACCCAATTTTTCTAGTACTTGGAATATAACACACCATTTTCAAAGAGCCAATTAATAAGATAAATTCTTTAATTGGTTGCACACTTCATATTAGCTTTGGTTCAACCATGGGTTTCCACTTTTAAAACAAGAAAACAACTACCTAAGTGTGTTCCTCATCTCTCTTTTCCCAGCATTTCTTTGCTGCTAGTGAGCATCCATAGCCCCGTTGAAGTTTCCTCGATACCATACAAACATAGTCTCGCTTCCAACAGGTGACAATATCCCTGACATGTTTACTTGTACTTACAACACTATTGATAGTGCTTTCAACTTCCTTTTTTATTTCAAAAAATGTTCACCCTTATATATATATATATATATATATATATATATATGCACATAGAGTGAAGGAAGCGGGGTGATACGAGAGTAGCTTTAATTTACTAAGAAAATTTTATGCATTTTATTTTAACCCACAAGTTTCCCAAAAAAATATCATAGTATTGGTCATTCTATCAATGTGAAGTGGATGGAGCTCAAAGAAAAGAGTGGATAAACACTTTCCTATACTTGTGTATTATCATGATACGCACAACAGGAACATGTGTTCCACCATAATTATCATTCCATACCTACAACTGAGAACTTCATGAATGTTCACTTAGAAAGAGCACCCCATGCATCTTATAACTTGTAAAAAAAAAAATCAGTATGTGACCAAAATTGACCAACCCCTCACCAAAATTCAAAGAGAAATCCTCAAGGAAAGCTAAGTGCCAATTCAACTCAGGGGAAATACCAGCTATCAAATCAAAAGATGGAATTAAGATGTACAAGTAGAAAGAAGGACTGAAATCATAAATCAAATTCATGAAAAAGAAAATTAAACTAAGGGATCTAAAAATAAATTGTTAGTCATAAAAAAATAAAAAATAAAAATTGGTTGAAAAATAAGAAGAAAACTCAATGGTAAGCAATAAAATTGTTGCAGCAACAAAGAGAGTGTTTTCAATGAAAAATAGAAAAATAATCCAAGGGAAATAATCAGTCAATAAATGGTGACATTCGATATCAAGCCTGACAGAAATAACTCCCAGAGTTTTTGATCTGAAATGAAAAATAAACCAGAGTACAAGAATTGATGATTTAGTATAAAATATTTGCGACACAATTCTCCAATCCAGTTGTCACATGTAATTTATTTCATTCTGTGCGACACAAAAAAAAATTAGGGAACCTAGTAGAATGGGTTAGTGTAGATGCTTAGTCAAACAACTTCTCAAAATCCAATTTCATGTAATATTCCATAAACCCAAATTCTCTCAAGAATTCTTGACATAAGCAATTCCTTTGCAATTTTAAAAACATTGAATTTTCCAATAACAAAAAATATTTTTCTAACGAAACCACCATTTTCTCTTTTCCATAAAAGATAATCCTTAGCCACATAGACCCAAATAATTCAATCTAATAAAGTAAAGAGGAAAATCACAATTATGGAGGTCATCAAAATAGTCATGAAAAGGACTCCAAATATCAGCTAGATCAGAAAACAAATATGTGAGCAAACAAATGAGACTATAATTCTGATTAGTTGTTGATTTGTTGGAAATATGGGTTGATAAAAAGTGTCAAAAAGTAATATTATCATCCAAGTTTAGGTTAACACTCCCCTAAGTTTCCTTCATTTCAAGAGAAAATATTTTGAGTTGCTAGTTGCACAAACCATGTTCTATACCTACAAACAAAAGAGAATGTTGTGATCAGCTCTCAGGCAGTATGGGGAAGAAATCATCCTCTCAAATGACTGACTTATTAAAATCAAATTAATCCAAATTGAAAAGTAAGGCTTGGAATTAAAACTAATTCTAGGAAAAACATGTTAAGCTAAAATAAACTTAAACTAAGTTGGTTGTCATAAAAATCTATGTAAAGGCCCGTGTAGTTATCAAGTAATCATCAGTTGTCCATTCAAACAAATATCGTAGCCTTGTTCTTGAGATATGAACAGTATGTACTTTCCCTCAAAATTCCTTCTATCAGATGACTTTAGTGTCACGATTGTTGTGAGATTTGGATCTTTGGACATTATGTCTTGTTCTTGAAATCAGAGTCAATCAAATTAAGCAAACAAGACCATAAGACTTCAATCCCATCCATCTTTTGATGATATCAGTCCACCAACAAACATGAGTTATAAAAATGAGATTGAAAACTCAATGAATTGGTAGTGCTAATATTGATTCTTTAGTCAATCATTGGATTGGGGAATAAAAATATGGGTTCCCAAGAAATTTTCTAAAAAAGATATTAGCAAAAGATTTAAATTACGTACCATATCGTCCAGAATGTCAAAAATGTGTTTTGAGGCAGCGTGAAATAATATCTCTTGCTATTGTATAAGAGAGGAAGATTGGGTGAATAAAGCTATAACGTAAAAAGCATTGTAAGGATCTACTCAAACAGAGCCTTATAAAACAAAAACAAAAAAATGATTAAAGAAATGTTATCCTAACATTTTCACAATTTCATAACCAGCATATAACCATTCAGCTTAAATAAAATTTATGAACAGATCATAATAAGCTTACGTAACAACCACATAACACTACATATTCATGAGAATACATAAATAAAAATACCTCTGTCTGATGCTAGATTCTCGATTTCTGGTTGTCCTCTATGTTGCTCTGCCCAAAACCGAATCTTCCTCCTTGCCAGCTAGGAACAGATCCTGTCCGTCTTCCTAGATCCAGGATTCCATGAGGATTCTTGGCCCCTGAGACAAAAACTCCCAACAACCTAGTGTCCCCTATAACAGTTCACCCAACCTTCGAACCAGCAAATATCCTCCACAGAAAATACAGTCCTTCTCCTACAATCTTGCTCCTCTCCCCCAATTTTTCATAATCAATCCCCAAAGGCCTCTGCCTAGTCATATCCCCCTCCATTCATCGACTCCTACCCTCCTTTAATGCCACCCACATTATCCCTCCATTTATTACCTTATCCTTCCATTTATTACCTTATCCCTCCACTCAATGCTTCATCCCCCTATATACGTAAAGTTTTATAATAAATAAATAAAAATTATTAAGCTCTTAATTCATAACCCAAACCTTTAATGAGTTAATTAATTAATTAATTAATTAATAAACAGATATAAACAATTAATAATTAATTAATAAATATTATTAATAAATAACCATTGTTTAACTAAAATATATTAGGACAGTTAATTATTTAATTAACTATACTTGTTATCCTTAAGCAACTATTTAACTAGGGTTGTTACAAACATACTCATACTTGAAAAACATATTGAATAAAGCATAGGAAAATGGCATCCAATGCCTAAAAATTAAAACTACAAGTGATGACAGAAAATAACTAAAATGAAAATAAGAAATCAGCTAAGCTTATTATACAAAAAGTCTATGCAGAAAATTCATGTTGGTTGAAAGTGATCAAACAAAATATTGGATGAGAAAGAAAATATTTGGATAACTCCAAAACTGAGGAAAAATAATCATCTAAGGAAATTATACCGATTTGGAGTGGCTTGAATTTTAGATGGGAAGAGTTTTAGTATTCAGCATTTAGATTCAATGTGTATGGGACATCAAAATCAAAACTTAAAAAGTACATCAGCCAATCAAACTTTTCCCATTAGAATCGTGTAGATGTGAATATAGGACAAATATGAGTGTTCATTTTCTTTACAAGAGGGAATGGATAGTGTCTTAATTTAAAACACCTCACTTGCAAGATGCCACAATGCATTGGAAATGATATGACATGGTGATCATGCATAAAAATCAGTGATTTAGCAATTTCTCAATAGATAGAAAAATTCGAGAATGAAATGAAGTAAATTTTCCCCTCATCAAAATTAAATTCAAAATCCATCCAAGGAAAATTTAGTGGTAAATCCTTCTATGTATTTCCGTATTTTATAATAATTCAGTTATTTATCAGCCAATGGTAAATAAAAGAAAAGGAAAACAGAAAACTAATTAAAAAACTAGGAAGCAAAGCTAAACTATGCAAAGGAAAGACACTAATTTATTCTATTCTACTCCTATCCTATGCTACCTAATGCCTAAAAATTGAGCTATGTAAATTTGCAATGCCAACGTATCCATCCAAGTAATCCCAATCCTGCAGACATATGTTCAAGACATAGGATTAGTGATAGAGCTTAGAAAAAGAATCGACGAAAAGTAGGAAAAATTGAAGCATGATAAACTCTATCCACCGTATCAGAAATATAACAATGATAATTCATGGGAAGTCTATCTAAAAAGTATCTCTCCAACCATGCTTCAATCCTATCATAAAATCTTGCACTTCTTTCATAGAATTGATGGAAGGAGTTCGATGGAAAGTGTCATTCCAAATGAGAATCATGCATAGAGTTTATATAAAGTGTGTTCGGTGACATAATATTTGTGCTAACAAAGTTGTTTGTCTCTAAAGTAAAACCAAAAGAATAAGGGTCTGACATAACCATCAGAAAAGACCGAAGTGCCTCATTATCTTGGAAAGCCTCCCTAGACTCACACTTCAAGTAGCCAACTACTTGAGATAGAATAATGAGATCATATGATATGTATGGGTTAGGACCAACCATGGTATGAGAGATAATTTAGAAACAATGGTGAGATCCACTAGTATTAACAATATTCAACAAAGGGATATTTGAACAAGGAGATTCACTATTGATAAAAAAAAAAAATGAAGAAGAGAAAGAAGAAGACATCCTTTGATAGACATTTTCTACAGAATTCTCTTCATCCCATGAAAAAGGTTGATAAGGCTTGGTTATAATTAGTTCATGGGAATAGGCCTTATCCTCTCTATCTTCCAAATGTGCATCACCAACATCAAGTACTTCAACAAGGGTCATCCACATTAATTCTATTTGATTCATATGGGGGGTGGTTTCCTGCAAAATTAATCCATTAAAAAAATTAGGATATAAATAGAAATAAGTGGAAGAATTTAGAGAATGAAAAGATTCTCTAGAACAAGAGGGATTTTTAGAAAGTGACTCCCTAAATGGTAGTTCCTCCTCTTTAAAAACATCATTGGATGATTGTGAATTAGTGGAATACGCATTAGGTTTGGTTTCATAATCAGTACGTCCTTCCTCAAGATGGTTTTCCTCTTCCAAGTTAAACATATAGTGTTGAGATAAAAGAGGTAATTCCTGCATGTTTATTTCTTCTCCTGGAGTGAAGAGATCATCATGTTTTTTTTTCCCATGCAAAATATGACAATTTGATATGTCTTCCAAAACACATTCATGGTTAGAAGAGGGGAGAAAATCACAAGAATCGTTAGAAAAAGAATTTTCAATAAATGATCCACTAGCAGTAGGAAAACATTCTTGATCTATGTCAGCTATAAAAGGAGAATTTGTAACAACAAGACAATCCAAAACAAGAGGAATTAATTCCAAGTCATCCATGGGTGAGGAAGAATTGATTTCATGAGTGTCCATATTTTCTTCATTAACAAAATGATCTGCATAGAAGTTTTTCCCCATAACTTCCTCTTCCATTCCTTGTGATGGAAAAGATGAGATAGGATAATGAGAGCCTAACATAACCATCGGTGTGACCTGAAGTGTCCTCTTGGGTAGCTACATAAAAATATGAACTTGGAACTACAACACAAGAGGTCCTTTTTTCATCACAAAGAAGGTAAGGGGGAATGGAGTGGTGGGAGAATACATAGGTTTCTTCCGAAAAAATAATTTTCTATATGATCTATATTCCCCATAGTAAAGAAAGATCTAGACGTATGAAATCCATCCAAACCATTATCATTTTCAACATTTTCATTTAAATCCAAATCAGTGTGTAGAGGGACATTAAAACATGATTTAGATACTTCATCCACTAGCTCATATGTTTCATTAGTAAGAGATACTAGGCATGAAATCAAATCATTGTTAGAGGGCCTATCATCCAAAGGAAATCTATAGCAGAGATGATTAAATCTGATAATAAAATTTGCAAGAGATTCATCTTCGTTTTTCTTAAGCTCTAAAATTTATGCACATAAATTATCATAATCATAGTTCTCAAAAGCATGCAAAACTTCATGTATAAATTGTTCCCATGTGTGAATAGAGGCGACCAACAAAGTATCACACCAACTCTTGACCTGTCTTGCAAGAGTGAGAGTGAATAGCCTGCAAATGGTGTTTCCATCAGTAATTTTGTGAGAACCACAAAATTTCCAAAAACTAAAAGCATGTTTAGATGCAGATATTTCACTCTCGTCGTCAAATCTAAGTTGTGACAAGAAATGTAAAATGTTTCTAGGAGGTTTGGGAGGTAAAGTACCAGAAAAACACCTCCATAAAGGGATATGGGATGGAGCCATTAGTAAATTAAAACAAAAATTAACAAGAATAACTCCATAGGCTCAGCTTTTCATATGGCCCTCCTTCTAGCGCCATTTCTATTGACGGACCAGAATGACCCGTTCAATAAGATGATGGAAAATACCTAATTGCAGGTCCCAATGAGACCTACTCTCGTTTGGGGTAGCGTTTCACGTGAGTTTATGGGCCTCACTATTGCTCAGAACTAAAATAATAAAAAGGGGAAAGATAGTGAACTACCCCCCAAAGAGTTCTAACTAATTCTAAGGCTAAACTAACTAAGAGCTAACTAATCCAATCTAACTAATTCTAACTTATCCCGGGAGAAAAACTAATAGAATGAGTGCAAAGAAAGATAACCATCAGAACCATAAATAATTCATGTATTATAATGGTAAATGAAAACAATAATGTTGCAGATGCACAGACAAATAGTTGAACAATACATCTATAACATCATTTATGTACCCATGAAGAAACATGTGACATCATGAGAAAACATAATAGAGTGCGGAAATAATTCATACGACAAAATCCTATCTACTCAAGTAGAAGATAAATGCATAAAGAATAATCTCTACTACATCTATAAAATCCACAATTTTTCGAAATTCCTCATGCTCTTTATTACTCAAAAGTAAAAATACCATCCTTTGTTGCAAAGGGAAAAATTCCTCACTCTATGCCATGAGTTCTCTTTTATAAGACAAGAGAGAGACTCTTCAATTCTGATCATTGTTCATTTGATTTTCCTTATGTTTATTTTCTCTCATTTTGAAAATGGACACATGTAAGCATTACACAGAGAAACTGAACGGACGCATGAGTCATTATTTTCTTCCTCGGACATTTTATAAATGATATATGTTTAAAAACACTCATTGCCTCTTTCCATTTGCATTATATTTTGCTTTTTGTACATTTATGGGTGTTTCTGGCTTCGACCTGCAGAATGTGATCATTGTTTCTTATTCTCCTATGTCTTAGCTTTTCGTTGAGATATTGTTGGCTCCATTTTGTTGTTTGCAACTCAAAATATGACAATTTGAAGTCAGCATACCCAGTTTTCCATACGAATTCTCGACGGCTCGGGAGAGTTTCGCTTTGGAAATTTGCTCGAGGTTTAAACTCGCAAAATTTTTTAAAGTAATAAGCATGTGGTTCCGATGTTGGTTGCTTGGAAGGAAAATGGGATTAGATTCAAAATAGCAAGTGTAATTCACTAAAGAATTCAATTGCGAACAGCATTTATATGTGAAAGAAGAAGACAAGGATTCAATCTGAGGCAACAAAGGAAAATTCGCTAACTGAGAAACAAAAATAAATCTTTGTGTTGTGGGTATTGTAGCCGTAAGGCCATCAAATCTGAGAACAAATGAAGGTCGTCAATCGAATAGCGAGTGGAATGCAATATGATCGATTCATCAGGGGAGGGTCATCGGAGTGAGTTGTGATATCAGGAGTAGATCTACTATGATGGAGAAGGAATTTGAAAATGAAGAGTGTGAATGCCAGGGACAATCAATATCTGACATCGTTATCATAGTTTGTGATCGAAAGGTTGGGAAGAAGAGTTAGGAAAAATCTCGACGAAGATCAGGGAAGGTGGTGTATGCCACATCAACACCATGCATCAATACCAAGTCATATGGAACATGCGAGAGTGAACCACGTGGAAGCCACATGGAAGTGAGGTGGAAAAGGTGAGTTTTGGCTTAGGAAAATTTGGGAATCCATAACTTTTGATCTGGGACTCGGATTTAAATTTGGTTAAATTCGTTGGAAAACTCTTGACGAGCATAATCCAACTATGAGGTTTGTATAGAGAAAAAAAAGTATAAAACCCAATAGGCCTTGGTCCTAGTTTTTTGTAGAGAGGGAAGGCCAAAAGAAGAATTCGGTAGAGATCGATCTGAAGAGGCTCGGGAAAAAGTATGCAGTAAATGTGGATCCAACGGCCTTAGAAACTTAGGATCTCAGGGAAATAAGAAAAGGTTAATCTTGGTAAGGATCAAAGTCAATATTCTAGAAAAGGATGAAAAAATTTCCCCACATGCCTCTCAAGGTTGGAGTGGCTATGTGAACAAAGTGTCCTTTCACACCTGCTCCTACAAAACAAAAGAATGAGATCAACCATGCAATCAAAAGAAGACTATCCAAAAAAAAATATTCCCTTCCTTTAAACCAACTTATAAGAGAGTGTTACGTTTATTGAACAATAATATGGTGGTTGTAGATGAGTGTTCTAAGACTATATAATATAGTTCAAAGAAGAAGAGTAGAATCCATATGCAAG
>SNQJ01S0057519.1:48582-69375 GCA_010110895.2 Picea sitchensis | reverse complement strand
GTAGGGCCATAACTCTCAAACCGTGAGGAGTTATGTGACATTCCACATACCACCAGAAATGGCATGACAAGCATTATCCATCTAGGATAGTTTCACCAACAAAATCATTGATCTTCTTCTCTTTATTACACATACAATCATGGGTTCTCTCAACCATAACTCAACCGCAAAGCATCTTCCTAGGAGGGATTTCACCATAAGGGTACCACTTTGGAGTTCATCCATTCGTATCATGACAAGAAAATAATGAGTCATCTTTACATCGAACAAACTATGCATCATATATCAAAGAATCCATCTGCATCATGTATCAATGACAACTCATTGATCCATCTTCATCTATGCATCATATCAATAATAACTTATTGATCCATCTTCATCGATTGGTTTCCAATTGACATCTATCATTCTCATCAAGGAAAATACATATACATTGTTCATCAAGCATGAATCAATCAATCCTATCAATCAATCCATTGACATCAATCAATCATTTAATCACTTGAAATCAATCAATCAAACCATTGGCATCAATGACAACATGATCCAACATGGATTCCAAGTGAAAGAATTATTTTTAAGGAGTGCAGTGAGAGGAGCCGCAATCTTTCCATAATTCTTAACAAACTTGTTATAATAACCTATTAAACCTAGAAATCCCCGCAAGCTTTTGAGAGTCTTTGGGTGAGGCCAATCTTGCATAGCTTCAATCTTTTTAGGATCCACCCTGACATCGGCCTTGCCCATAAGATGAACCAAGTACTCTACTTTAGAGGCACCAAAAGTACATTTAGATTGTTTGAGGAAAATTTGGTGCGGAGAGAGTAGATGGAGAACTCAATCCACATGAGCAAGAATTTCTTTCCAGGTTTTGAAATAGATGAGGATATCATCAAATAAGACTAACACAAAATGATGGAGAAAAGGATGGAAGACATGATTCATGAGGCTTTGGAAAGTGGAGGGAGCATTACACAATCCAAAGGGCATGACCAAAAACTCATAGTGGCCCTCATGAGTTCTAAAGGTAGTCTTAGGAATGTCTTCCTCTTTCATACGGATCTGGTGGTATCCAAAATGAAGATCAATTTTAGTAAAGAATCGGTTGCCACTCAATTCATCCAAGAGGTCATCAATGACAGGAATGGGAAATTTGTCTTTAATGGTGAGTTTTTTTAGGGCGCGGAAATCAGGACACATGTGCCAAGAACATTCTTTCTTAAGGACCATGACCACAAGAGAAGAGTAGGGGCTCGTACTAGGGCGGATAACACCTGCATTGAGAAGTTCTTGAACCATTTTCTCAATTTCATTTTTTGGGGAAAATGGGTGACAATAGGGATGGATATTAGGAGGAAAGATTCCTGGGACAAGTGGAATGGAATTATCATGAACACCACGGGAAGGAGGGAGTCCCTGGGGAGTGGATAAAACCACTTGATGTTTAGAGAGGATGGATTGGAGGTCATGCAGTATAGAGGGTGTCTCAGTGGCTTGGATGGCATGGAGTTGGGAAATAATTCCCAAATGACCTTTTTTATGCATATTTTCCATGCGATGGGAACTAATGATATCTGGGGAACTGGCGATGATGCCTTGAAACTTATATTGTTGGCCCTCCTAGTCAAATTGCATGGTTAATTCCTTAAAATCCATGATAATGGGACCCAAAGTCCTTAGCCATTATGCACCCAACACAATGTCACAACTGCCCATATCGATAGCAAACATATGAGATTTTACATGGCAGACACCAATTTGGAGACGCGCATTTTCACAGCGCCCTCCACATTTCATGGACACACCATTGGCATTCGTGATTTGGAAATTATTGACTGCACGGATATAACAAATTGTTGACTGCACGGATATAAAAATTAGTTTCTTGGGAAATGCGGTGATGAATAAAATTATGGGTGCTTCCACTATCAACAAGAATGATGACCTTCCTATGCTTGATGTAACCAATTAGCTTGAGGGTTTGGGGAGCAGAGAAGCTAGTGAGATAATTTAGGGAAATGACCGGTTCTACTTCAGGAGGGTCTGAGGGAGGGGTTATGTCAGTGGGTTCAAGTGACACAAACACAAGGGGATCTTCAACATCCTCTTCTGAAACATCCTTTGAGATGGCCATAAAAATATTTTGTTCCTTACACTTGTTTCCTAGAAAATATTTGTCATCACAATTATAACAAAGGCCTTTGAGTTGGCGTTCATCCATTTCAGCCCTAGTCAATTTCTGGATCTTTAGTGAAGTAGAAGGAGGAGTGGGAGTGACTGGTTTAGTGTGAGGAATAAAGGAGGGTTTGTGGTTTTGAGAAGAGACAACTTGTTGTGCTTCCTTATCTCTTTTAGTAGAATCCACCCAACTCTGAGATCGAGCCATGAGGACATGAGCACGAATCTCATCCTTGAGGCCATTGATAAAACATTCTCGGAAAAAAGTATCATACATGCCCTCTGTCCAAAAATCCATTCACTCAAAAGTAGCTATAAAGTCTTCCACTGTCCCAAATTATTTCAACTTTGACAAACGGCCTAAATGGTTGGTGTCAATGTCAAAGCGCTCATAAAGATCTACCAAAAAGTGTGTCCAAGCCACATACCCTTGGCGGGCATTTTTTCTCCATTGAAACCATTCCCAATGTTCTTGATATAGATGGAGAACACCATACCGGAGTTTGGCCAATTCATCTGTAATGCCATACAAACAAAATTAGTGTTCCATTTGAGTTACCCAGCCAGTGGGATCTGATCCATCAAATTTGGTCACATCCACACACGGAAGGCGTAGGTCACACTGAAATTGATGGTGATGAAAATTCTGGGAATGAGAGGAAGTTTCACCTTCGGTATGCAAAGGGGGGTCAGATATGGGAATATCTGCAGGCATATGCAGCTTGGCGCAGATCATCGTAGTGACAGATTCAAGCTGGGTAGTAATGTCTTCTTTGAGGTCATCTTTGAGTTCTGCAATTGAGGAGGCGATGGAGGAATGCATCCTTTAATTGATGGTGGAAATATTGGCACTGAGTTGTCACACTTCTTGTTGGGTTTCATTGGAATTAGAGTGAAAGGTAATGAAGCAAGCTTCCAAGTCTTGGCTATGGGTATGGGCCATGATAATGAGGGAACACGAAAAGGGGCAGGTGGGACCACACAGAAAATGGGTTATGGGTGAAGTGTATCACAATGATCAAGGCGACAATTGGAATCCAATGGGGTAAAGATTAAATAAGGGTGTTGGAAGGGGGTTGGGTCCACAAGAAAAAAAAATTGTTGAAAAATGATAGGTATGATTGTGATAAGGGAAAAGAGAGAAATCCAATGGAATATGTCTCAAATAATGGTGCCAACTAAGGAGGCTAGACCATGCCCTTAGTCATACTACCTGACTACCCAGGTACTAGAGAGAATCTTCCTGAGTGTTTTTCTCGATGACACTATAGCAGTTAGGCGATCGATCGGTTTATCTATGGAGGGCTTCAGGAGATCTAGGCCGATCCGTATACAGGTGTTGTCTGATGCATTACCACTCAAAGGGGTACCAACAGGGGTTACAAGGGTGGCCAACAGATGTGTGCTTAAGTACCATGTGTATTTCCTACATGTATGAATCCTCGATTGTGGGTTTATGCACGTAATGACAGATCTTTGTAGATTAAAGACGTCGGAATACATATCTACCCTGGAAAAAAAATTAACCCACAACTTTATGTCGAGGAAGGTGCTCTGATACCACTTGTAATATTATAGATATAAAAAAGTATGCAGAACATAAATAAATAGCTAGAAATGGTAGATGAACAACAATATAATCATAACAACACCGCAATAATACCAAAATGATACCAGAAGATCACCAAAAAGAGCACTTTGATTACTGAGAGCAATGTTCACTTGCCTCTTCGAGGGGGAAACCTCCAGCAGAGTAGAGCTCTACTACAATAATATCCAAGACAAAAAAATTCATACCCTCAACTCCTATTTATACTAAATATGTCTATCAAAAGAACCATCTAGAGGAAGATCCTTCTAGAAGAGGAAGCTTCTATTAGGTATTCTTACATTGTACTTATTCTTCCTTATTGTTAGGCCTTATTAATATTGACCTTCATTATATGGAAATATATTATTCTACCTACATGAGGGGTTAGGTCCCTAACATGCTGGAGTTGACCACCTGATCCAACGACTGGCATTACTTTGTGATTTTGAAACTTTTTTAACTTAGTTATAATAATCATTGAAGTGGAAAAGCTTCGAAGTCCCGAAGCTTTCTATCTCCTGCTTCATCCAAAGGATGAGAACTCACCCAAAGTTCTCCACGAGATCTGATGATTCTTGTTTAGTCACTTTCAATCAATGGCTCTAATTGATCTAATGGTTGTGATTTAATTTTGCATTGAGATAAACGGTAGGTGTGAACCCAACCAGGTGGCTTGTTAACACTTTATCACTACACGCATGGTTTAGATGTTTTCCACGTAGCTAAACTATCCAATGGTCCAGATAAAAATGTGACCTCCATGTCCTTCCACTTTATGTCGATCAACAACCGACAAGATTTCCTAGCTCTTCCTTTGATCCGACAGTTGACAAGAGTTTGTGATTTCGAGGCTTCGACCTTTTGGTATTCTTACATTATTCAGACTCATTTTCTTTAGAGTGGTTAGCACTGAATTTGACTTGCTTGATCCAATGGTTGAGAGCTCACTTGAATCTCCTCCGTAAAATCTGACGGCTCTTATTTAATCCCTCTCGATCTATAATTATGGTGTGATCCAACTGTCCATAATGATATTGCTCCAGATCTGACGACTGAGATTTAATCCTTCCCAACTTATGACATCACCTTGATCTAAGGTTTGTCGATATTTCTATGGGATTTTGATCGATGGTTGACATATTTTCAAATTGTAACAGATTTTTCGTACGATCCTTGAAGGGTTTCAGTGCTCTTCTTTTTAATATATTCATCGTTATTTCTCCTGAGATTTCAAAAAATGTTTGTGCATTATTTTATGCACCGATTTTCAGTCGCTAACCCTCTTGAGCTCTTAATTCCTTGTGCTTTGTTACTTATTATGTACATGGATTCTCTGCATGCTACTGCTCTTGAGCTTGAGGAACATAGTATCATTGTTGATCCTATCGTAATCAACAGTGATCACGAATTGCTTCTACCCCAATATAATCTTCCTTTTTATCTTTTTACTATACATGTTTGACTCATGTTTCCATTAATGACAACACACAATCAATAATTCCAACAGGTTATACCATGTTTGAGGAGGAATTTAAGAATTATATGCACTAAAATTTTGAATAGGATTGAAGTTCAAACTTATTTGGAATGGTCTTGGTGCTCCAGGCCTATTTTTATTGGTGAAGTATAGTGACTCAACGCTCTCTTCTACTCCTCAAAATGTAGCTTTCAAATCTGGAAAAGAACGAAATTTGTTAGTTGGATGATTTTCCCCACAAATTCCACAAGCATCTATAAGGTCTAAAGGGAATTTGTTTCTCGGATGCTCTTTAGTGCATTTGGGACAATAGACAGCCAACACCTTCTCTGCTTCCTCTTGTTTCTGCTTGATCTACATTGTATCCAATTTCATGGATAAAGAGTGTAAAATATCAATCTGCATGTCCTCTATTAATCCTCCTAATTCACTCTTTATATGATTTGTAGGGTTAGAAGATAGGGATATCAAACCTCTACTACTTCTACCTTTATTTCTGGAGGACCTTGAATGGTTCTTGAATATTCTTTTGATATAGTCGTAGTCAAATTGATATATATCTCCATTGGATAGGAGATTCAATATTTCCATCAGATCTTCTCTTTCTCTTCTGAGTAAGACGAGATTGAGTGAATCTTCATCCAGAGTGAAGTTTTGAGCTCTCTTGTAGCTTAGTTGAAATATCTCTTCAAAGTCTTCTAGAGATTCATCAGGTCCTTGTGTCAGTCAAAAAATCGCATCCCTTATATCCCTTGCTCTACAATAGTCTTTGTATCTTTCATTGAAAGTGTTCTTCATTTGATCCCAAGTTGTGATATTATTTCCCTCCAAACTCATAAACCATCTTAGAGTTGAAGCCTTCAAGGTAGAAGGAAAAATTTTGAGATTTTGATCATCGGTGGTATAATCATGTGTCCCACATATAACTGCAAAATCAAGCAAGAAAGTATCAGGATCTTCAAAGACAAGCTCATGAAAATGAGGTAAAGTAGAAGGATTAATATTTTTCATATTGGCTTCTCCATCAAATTCCTGAATAGGGAACTCAAATATTTATTCTTCACCGACCATGACACAAGATGAGGACTGACTCTCTTCTAAAATATTCTCAAATATCTAGATTCCCTTTGCAAGAAATCTTCTAGTGTTTTAGGACCAATATTTTGATTGCTTGGACCTATTTTTGTGGTGGGGGTTTTTGGTAAAAAAATTATCTTTCCTATCTCTAGATCTACTAAGCCCTAAATAGCGGCACATTACCCCTTAATTGGGGCATATTACATTAGTATTGTTATTTATTTATGTCAGTTTGGGTCCTTAGTTGTAATTGTGCCTCCTAGTCTCCTATATATACCAAGGAGACCTTTTCATTTGGAATCATCTTGTATTTGTGAATTTATGTGGTGTATAAGGAGTGTTCCTCCTTGAAGAGGCTTATTATCTGAAATTATCTCTTTTTCAATGTGTGGAGTACTTATTATGATTTTTTTATGCTATTGGGATATTGTTTTTCCTAACATTTAGTGTTAGAGCTCAAGGTCTTGGGATTTCGTTGTTGCATATGAGATACCTTGGAATTTTCTCTATAACTATTTTATGGGACATTTCATAAGGAAAAACCTGGGGGATATTAGTAAATAGACCAGGGTACTTGTGTTTAAAATATAAACTTTTGTGGCTCTATACTTTCGGAGATATAGCCTATGGAAGATCGGGTTCCTGAATCATCCTAAATTTCTTCATCTCGGAATTTTTGCTATAAATTTTTTTCTGTGATGATTCAGACCGTGAAACTCAAAGGATATTCATAGGAATTATCATTGTATATGTGATACAAATTTCAGCTTCTGGGTCATCCTAATTTTTGAGATACACCCTGTGTAAGATAGGGTAGCTGACTAGTCCTATTAACTAGTCTCAAATATGTGTTTCGGGTAAAACTGTGATATCTTCTTCAATAAGTATCCAAATTAAGTGAGACCAATTGCATTGGATAGTGGACCATTTTTAGTTTATATGGTGCAAGTTTCATAATAACATATCACATATTGTGCACTTTTCACTCTTTATAAGTACGTTCTCCTGGAAAGGCCAAAAATCAACAAGGTGTGGGGAAGTTACCATAACTTCCACTTGGCACATCCAATTTTGATCAGACCTGTGGCATTGTAGAGATGAAATATAATAGAAATATAGAATGAAATTTCAGACTCATAAGGGTTGAAATTTTAAATATACAACAGAAGAAAGGTCGGCTAGCAGAACAACCTCCAAATCAGGGTTTAAAAGGTGCATTTTGTTTTTTGGAAATTTGCATATATTTTGACTAGAAGATCCAATTGGGGTGATTCAAAAAGTAGTATAAAGTAGGACAAAAGGAGTATCACATAAATTTGAGAGAAACTTATATATTTTTTTAGGTGCATACGTGTTCTGGCCTCTCTAAACGTAGGAGTTGTCATTACTAGTCAGCGCTACAACCCGGGGACAGTGTGGTTCTTCCACGTACCTAGAGTATATCAGAAGGCCCCTTTTGAATGGTTTCACATTAGATATCACTATTATGGATTTGAGCTCCAATGTACCTGGCATATATGTGGAGACCCCCTAGAATCCTGAGACTTACCGAGTAAATATTTTGGTCATCTTTTTGTTATAGTACGTTGAGAACAACACTCAGGGAGATCACTCTCTAGTACCTGGGTAGTCATATAGTACATCTAAGGAAATGGTCAAGCCTCCTTAGTTAGTGCACTGAGATACTGGGCCGATTACTATTGTTGGACCCTGCATGTATACCAGAGAGCTATAGCACCTGACACTCGCTTGTATGTGAGGACCTCTACATAAGCCAATTAGGAATTCCTACCTTGCAGTGATACTTGGTCAACATGCCACCAAGAAAGGGAACTTCTACACCAAATAATCCTTCAGACATAACTACTTGGAATCTTGATGAAGGTGAAGAAATGTGCAAGGACATAAATGATTTACAAAAGAAGGTAGTAAGAAAAATATGAACTACAAAGGATGATTGATCTAAATGAAGCTAAGTTGGAAGTGATAATGGATACTAAGATGGATGGTTTAAAATGGGATATCATGGAAGGATTAAAAAATTTGTTAATAGAGAAGCCACCTGAAAGTGACAATGCATCCCATGAAATTCATGATGAGGACACAAGGAAGATGAATCAATACTTGAGAAAATCCAACTTTGGGTTGAATACCAACCACTTTCCTAAGATTGATATGAGGAATTTTTATGGTCACGATCCAATCACATGGATACTCCAGATGGAGCAGTTATTTGATCTACATGATGCGCCACACACACAAAAGGTAAAAATTGCATATTTATATTTATAACCCAATCAATTTGTGTGGTATATATGGATTTGTTCTCGTAAATCACTTGTCACTTGGAAAATTTTCATGGAAGAAATGATATTAGTCTATGAGGATACAAGGAGCAATACCTTCTTCATCCAATTGATAAATCTCAAGCAAAAGGGTTTAGTTGCAGAGCACTTTGAGAACTTCCAAAGATTGAATACAAACGTAACAGATATTCCATTTGAGCACTTTATTGATGTATTCATAGGAATTTTAAAGGATAACATTCAAAATGAGGTTAGCCTTTGGGAACCCAAATCATTGGACAATGCGTTCAGGGTGGCGATAAATGTTGAAAGTAAAAATATGGCTATGGCTACTATAAGGACCACTCCTAACATATATCGAGAGAATAATGTTCCTTCCTCTAAACCACCTCAACCTACAAGATTGACACCTAAACAATTGATGGAAATAAAAGAAAAAGGTTTATGCTTTAATTGTGACAGCAAGTACAGTAAGGGACATAAGTGTGGTGAGAAGAAATTATTCTACATAGATTGTGAAGAGAAAGAAGAACAAGAACCATATCAAGATGAAAATGTAGAAGAGATTTATTCTGGAGATTTGAATCACACCATATCATGTAATGTATTGGTTGGAATTATCACTCCTCAAACCCTCAAGATCAAAGGATATATTAAAAAAAATAAGGTAATAGTCCTAATTGATTCTGGTAGTACTCATAATTTCATTCACTATAAATTAGCCAAATCTCTAAATTGATTTATATATCCAGCACCAAAGTTTCAAGTAATGATTTAAAATGGAGGAACTATCAATTGCTCAGGAAAATCCATGAGATCAATCTTACTATCGAGAAATATGTAATGAATATTCCAATGATTTCTATACCCATGGGTGGTGTTGATGTTGTACTAGGAGTCCAATGGTTACAATCATTGGGAATTGTGGATTTTAATTTTCAAGAACTTTTCATGAAATTTTCATTGGAAGAAAAGGAAATTAAGTTAAGGGGTATCACAGGGAAACCCAGTAAGGTGATAAGCTCTAATGGAATGAAAACATTATTAAAAAAGGGGCATCAAGGTATAATTGTACAACTATGCTCACTAGATGTTCAAACATATAAGCCATATATTGCCCTAGATCTCCAAGGGATTATTGATAAGCATTCCAAAGTACTTGAAGATATTCCCAGAGGTCTTCCACCCACACGCGATCATGATCATGCTATTCACCTAATTCCTGGGAGATTTCCTCCTAATGGCAGGCCTTACAAATACCCTTATGCCCAAAATAGTGAAATTGAGCGCATGGTTGAAGAAATTTTAGAGGTTGGCATTATTAGACGGAGCCAAAGTTCTTACTCTGCACCGATGGTAATAGTACTCAAGAAAGAGGGCCAATGGTGTATGTGTCCAGATTAGAGAGAGTTCAGCAAGATCACCATTAAAGATAATTTTATCATTCCCTTTATTGATGAATTGTAAGATTAACTACATGGAGCAATCTATTTCACAAAGTTGAATCTTCATTCAGGGTATCATCATATTGGAATGAAGGAAGCAAATATCCTAAAAACAACATTCAAAACTCATGAAGGCCATTATGAATTTTTGGTCATGCCTTTTGGCCTTATGAATGCACCTTCCACATTCCAAGGGTTGTTGTATTCCATTTTCAAGCCCTTCCTTCGAAAATTTTGTGTTAGTATTTTTTGATCATATACTAATATATAGCAAGTCTTGGGAGAATCTTGTTTGACATGTTGAAAAGGTGTTACAGCTACTAAAGGAGAAACTGATATATTCCAAACCATCCAAATGTTTCTTTGGGTTGAAGGAGGAAGAGTATTTGGGTCATATTGTATCTCATGAAGGTGTCAAGGTAGACCCTAACTAGATTAAGGCCATGATGGACTAGTCGATTCCCAAAACATTGAATAATCTTAGAGGATTTTTGGATTTGACATGTTACTACCACAAGTTTATTTGGAACTATGGAAGAATAGAAGCACCTTTAACAACATTAACTAAGAAGGATGCATTTTCATGAACTCTAGAGGCAACTCAAGCTTTTGAACGACTTAAAGAGGCGATGTGAAAACCTCATGTCTTGACCACACCAGACTTCATAAAAGCATTTACTGTGGAATGTGATGCCTCGGTAAATGGCATTGGTGTTGTTATAATGCAAGAAGGAAGGACCCTTGCTTTTCAAAGTTGGCCACTCAAGGGAAAGGACTTACACAAACCCATTTATGAGAAGGAAATGATGGAAATACTACATGCATTGAAGCAATGGTTCCCTTCCCTACCAATTAGGCACTTCAAGGTCAAAAAATATCATGAAAATCTTAAATACTTCTTGGAACAAAGACTATCTTCAGAAGAAAAACAAAAATGGGTGACCAAGATGTTGGGTTATGATTTTGAAATCATCTACAAAAAAGGGATGCAAAATATTGTCGTAGATGCACTCTCAAGAGAGGATGAAGATATTGAGGTCTTTCTCCAGGTTATCTCTATCATCCAACCCGATTGGATAACATAGCAAGGGATGAATGGAAGAATGACGAAAAAGTGTGGACTCTCATTCAAAGGTTGTAACAGGATTCCATAGCATCAGATACATTTACATGGAAACATGATTCGGTATGGTACAAATATCACTTATATTTTTGTAATAACTCCCAACTCAAATAAAAGGTACTTTTGGAATTGCACATCTCTCTGGTAGGAGGGAACTCATGATTTTTGAAAACCTACCACGCGGTCAAGAAGGAATTTTTTGGGATTGTCATAAAACTGATGGTCAAAGGTTTATGGAAAAATGTTTGGTTTTCCAGTAAAATAAGGTGGAAACAATTAATACCCCGGGTCTTTTAGAACCATTAGCCATCCCAAGTCAGCATTGGGAGGAGGTTTCCATGGATTTCATCACAAGTTTATCAAAGTTTGAAGGAAAGAGTGTCATCATGGTGATTTTTTATAGACTTACCAAGTGCATACACTTGTGTGCACTCTCTCATCCTTTCAAATCTAGTACAGTTTCAACCGCATTCATGGAGACAGTTCAAAAGCTACATGGAATCCCAAAGATTATTGTAAGTGATAGAGATCCCATCTTCACTGGACATTTTTGGACATAATTATTTTCTTGTTTGGGTACTTAATTGGCTCATATCTCATATTATCATCCTCAATCTAATGGACAAACTGATATAGTGAACAAATGTATGGAAGGCAAAAGAAAGTGAAAATCTGTTGTTGTTGTTTTTTTTTAATATTTAATGCGAAAAGAGAGTGTGACAAGAAGTTATCAATACTCACACGAAGTGAAATCACTTGGGTTGTTACACTACAGAAATTCCATAGTGATTTTGGCCTTGTAACTAAGGTATCCTTTTTCCTTCTCCAAGTCACACAAAAGAAAACAAAAAAAGAAAATAGTATACAAACTTCAACACCTCCCTAGCAATGGCACCAAAATGTGATGGTCCCAGGAATAGAGGCAATGATTTATTGTATCCTTAGTATCTTACTTTAATTGTCAACCTGAGGTTCATGAAAACTTAAGAGGTGTTACGCATTGTATGTGCAGTATGCGATTGTCAATAGCAAAGGTTTGAAAATTATCAAAGGCTGAAAATGTGCAGGAAATCAAGTGATAGAAAACGGATATGAATTAATTGCTTGAAGGAAACACACCAATTGGGAAGTAGAGCTAATATAAAGTGCATGAAAATAAAATAATTCTAGTGCATTAGAGAGTATTGAATCAGGAAAGTTAAATTGAAGCAAAAACATGAATCCAATCTGAAATTATGACAGGAACTGTGATAGAAGTTAAGCTCTAAACTATGACAGGAAAATTGTAATGGAAATAAAGTTACACTAATGCATGTATAAAAAAATCTAACCCCTTGATCATTATCAATCTAAATGTACTTTTATTTTTTATTGATTCTTTTAGTAAAATAAGATTAAGATAAGTCAAAATATGAAGCTAAAACATACCTACAAGAGATTTCTACAGGAACTATGCAGTACTATAGGAATTGTGCAGTTCTACAGGAACTGTACATTTTCTACAGGAAACTCCTACAGGAATCAAAATGGAATCAAAAAAAGGTAGTGTAAGTATTAAAAATCATTGAAAAAGATAGACTATAAATAAATGAACTGGATATATGGTTCTTAGCATTGGGAGGCACCTAGGAGTGCTCAAAAATGTTATTGAACATTTCTACAAGATGTTGCTACAACTGGCCAATTAGTCACAATATTAATAGCAACTAAAATTGATCATGCAAAGCTAAATCCAATTTCAATAGAGAATGAAACATTATCTAAGTACTAACTAATATGCATGAAAACTATAGAAATGGAAAAAATGGTCCTTGAGCCCTCTTGGATGGGCCCTACCCAAGAAGCACAAGGAACCTAGAAGAAACTTTAATGGACTGAAGGCAAAACAATTTTTATTTCATAAATATCAACAATACATCAAGAGCATTAGAGTTCTTAGTCTTCAACAAAATATCTTGCAGAACATCTCCATCCAATGCTTCTCCAAATATTCTCTATATCTCCCCTCCCCTCCTCTCCTAGACTAGAGGCCTATATATATATATAGCTAGAGAGTTCGACCTCACTTCCTAAATCAAGGAGAGAGATGAGTAAATGAGGGATATCGGCCATTTACATATGTATTTTCAAACTATTGTTGATCAGCAGTGGTCATAAGTGCAAAAGGAGCACTCTTGGAGGTAGGTATAGACAATTTCCCTTGATCTTTGGTTGGCAGCTCACTCGAGGAGACAAAATCCCATGTTTCTACGAGGTTGGCGCCCTTGACTCCTGCAGTTCAACCTGGTTGGTGGAACACATGTCTTTTGCCAAAAATATTAGTGCAAAAAGGTATATTGTACATAAAAATCCACCTCAATCATACATTCATTAAGAAACATACAAAATACCAATGATTAGCTATTAAATATGGTAAAAAACAAACATTAAGTCATTTTGTGGTGGAAAAATATGTCAAATATGAGCCTTTAAAATGTACAATAATGAGGCTCATCAGTAGGCATGGTGGCCCTTAACTTGACAAAAAATATGGTTAGAATCACCAATACTTTGTGATTAATTCCAAAATCCTTTGCAACATTCAATCCAAGAAGTAAAGCTTCATACTTAGCAACATTATTTGTGGCTTCAAATTCTAACTTAAATGCATAATACAGTAATTCACCAAAAGGGGAATTCAATACAATGCATGCACCATTACCTTCCTTGGAGTTGGCTCCATTGAAGTGCATCTTCCATTTACGATCGGCGTTTGTAAGAGTTTTTCCTTCTACTGTAAAAATGGTGTAAGAATCAAATCTTTCTTCTACATGGGTCTGCTTATAAGCCTCTCTAAATAGAGTAATTGATGTGTCGTAAGGAGTCGGTTTTATGGCATAAGATAGATCCATTTGTAATGTGCCACCTATATTAGTCAACCATGATCGAGATAATGACATTCCACATGTTATTTGGATCTCTAGAACAACTACATCCACAGTAATTATGACATCTATATTCCTGGCCAAGTGAATCTATAAATATTTAATTACAACAATGGTCAGGATCTCTCGTTAATCGAAGGTACACATGTTTATAAAAGGTTTGGAAGTTTTCAATCCCATATTATTTGCAACTTCTAGTGACATGAAATTCATTCCTGCTCTGGTATCCATCATACAGTTGTGCAATATCCAATATGTGAGAACCAACGATATAAAAATGGTTCATGCTAACCATTTGATCCAAAATCATTCAAAGTGTTTGAAAAGAATATTGGAGGATCCCTTTCTAGTTCTCTCATTGACTGTGTGTTGTCTATTTCTTCAAAACCAAGAGCTTTCCAATATGTTGCTTAAAGACTAGAATCTTCATTATTTATACCAATGGAACTAGCACCTTGGAGTTATTCGCCCATCCTGTAAGATCAATATCCAAACTGCTACCTATTGTCTTTCTTTATTGTACTCGAGATGGAGGTGTTGAACTTGGCATTTCCTTTTTTGTAGAGGCCCCATGGTCTTTCGAAGTGATATCAAGAGACTTTTTGTTTTTGTGTGTATATACCAGTCCATACGTCTAATTTCTCTTATCAATATTTTCTTGGGATAATCTTATCCCAGATCCTGGTGTTATTCTGCTAGAATCACCTTGATACTCTGCACCAAATGGTGATATATCTGAACGACTTGTCATCATGTTAAATGAATCTAATGGCCATGTACCTTCTAAAACTACTTCCAAAAGTGTCTCATGATGGTAGAGGAAAGTATCCTTTGCTTGTAAAGCATGACACGTATTGTGGAAATAAAGATACAAATGATCTATGACATTTTCTATGTCTAGGTTATTTGGTAGTCTTGGATTTGGCAGTGGACCCCGTAGTACACTTATAGGTTGGAACCTATTATGTTGTGGTTGTTGTTGCATGTTCTGTATAGTATTTTTTGTCCTCGTCATTCTATTTTGTGCTATTGTTTGAGCTTGAGTGACCACCAAGTGTAATTGTTTGACCTACTCGGTTAATGACGTGAGTTCATCTGAATATTCTGTAGAAGTGGAGGATTTTTCTTTCGTCTCTATCATTTCCCTTGGAGGGTCCATGATATACATCTTTCCTGACATCTCATAGTTGGTATCCATAATCTTTGCATTTATATTTTCATCTACCAATGTAGTAGGTTTAGTTTGGTTAAGGAAAATGTTGAACTTCCCTTGAAATGCATTTAGGTATTAAGTCAACATTGCCTGCTTTGTAGGTGCATGGGTAGCTGGAATGTCCTGCAAAATCTTGTCAAATCTATTGTTAAAATTGTCAATCGATTCATTTTCCTTCCTTTTAATAGATGTTAGAACATTTAATAAAAATATAATATCTTTGTTTTCATACCATCTATCAAAGAAAACTTCCTTTAATTTTTCAACAAAGTCAATGTCGGCATCAGACAAACTTTCTAACCATCTAGACGCATCACCACACATAGCAAGGGAAAAAAAATTAAACAAAAAATCTAGTTAAGTAATGTGTGAATATCTGACAAACCGCATGAACTTCTCCCAATACTACCTAGCTCCTATAGATTGGTCTCCGTTGAAAGGAGGTATATATTTAAGGGAGTCTAGGAGATCATGAGGATACCCTATAATGTTAGAGAAATCAAAAGTTTTACAATAGTCAGTCAACCAAGAAGCCATGGCAATAGGAACATGAGTAACAAATAAAGTTCCGATGTCAGCAATAGATTCAGAAGATAAATGATTATTTACCTCCCTGGCTTTTACTCTTTGATTTATTCTTCTCTAAAATAATTTAGGTTCAGGGGTAAATAAGATCTCACCTCAGGAATTCAATCATGTACGTACTTTGTGTCAAATTTGATTCAAGTGGAGTCACCAAGTGAGCTTCTACATATTAGTGCAATCAAAAATAAAAAATAAACTCACCAAAATATACAATATAAATTTCTTACTAGAGAGATCAAGTAGCATCGCCAATTCTAGGAAGTTGCGATTGCAATGAACTTTTTATGTGTTTTGCTCGAGTGGAATCTTCAGACGAGATCTTTCATATTATTCAATAAAGCTAGAAGAATCTCATCAAAAGTGAAAAACAATAAAACTTACCAAAATGTTTGTCATTGAGGAATTGATTCAAAAGAACTCGTTCCCCAACAACGACACCAAAAATTTGTATTGACCAAAATAGCATATTATCAATGTCCTTGTTTTGTTAGGGAAGTACCACAAGGGTAGGTATCCACATGACATCAAAACACTTGTTCATTCCATGTTTGACCCAAACTCCTATGCTAATGGGCTCCAAGAGGCTTCCCTAAACAACACTTCACCACAACTATCAGTAGACCAGTGACTAATAAAAAAATAGGTGAAGGTAGTAGTTAATTATTTAATAAACTCTTGTTTGTTTATAACAATGAACTGAAGGTAAAAACAAACCAACAAGCTAAACTCACTCAAAATGCTCCACATATAACGAGATAAATGCTCAAAGATGGGTTATGTACTCTTACCACTTGTATGGATGATATATACTTGTTTCACCTTGTCAGAAGTGGTTGGTTATCCCTTCAATCAAGAGAGTGAGTGATAGATCTGAAGGTATGCCTCATGTGGTAAAGTAAACATGCACACCTTTCTCCAAAAGACCCTTATAACATATAATAATAAAGCACAAAATCCAAGGGTATTTCTATCCTTGGGGTAGAGATATTCCCTTAAAGTAAAAAATAAATAAATCCAATGGATATACTAGCTTATGAGATAGTAAATTAAAGAATGAAGCTAGGATATGGTTTTTTTTAATATCAAAAAAAAGCAAAAAGAAAAGGAGATTTTGGATTTTGAATGAAATGGTTCAAGAAGGTGATTTTTTACCTTTTTACCTTTTTACCTTTTTTTTACCTCGTGTTTGATCATTTGCAACCACAACTTGTATTAAGTCAACCTCGGAAGATGCCTAGATATTGGGTTTGGAGTTTAAGGACTAAATGCCTCCAATACTAGTTATCAAAACATATTGTTTCTTCAGGCTTGCCAGGAAAGCTCCTTGAAAGGATGGTTTCTAAATCAATAGATCAATTTTGGTCATAGTGAGAACCTACCACTGGTTGAAGCTACTTCCAAGAAACTTGGTCCAACACTTGGGATTGCATCATAAATCCCCAAAAGGAAGAAGAAGAGATGAAGAGTCAAATCCCCTTCCTCCGCGTGACTATGTATCCCCTCAATGGATTTATATATTAACTCTTGCAAATACCAAATAGCAATCTCTAATAAATCACAAGAAAACCTTATCCAGGAAACACAAGCATGGAGAAAATTGATCCACATGTACACAAGAGATAAAGTCCAAAATGATGGCATTATCATCTCACAAAACTTCAACAACTTTTTTTTGAGAGGAGGGTCTAGCCTTATATAGTTTTTTCTTTTAACGACCAATCTCCTTTCTCTTGTAAAATAATATTATTTGACTTTTCATCCACAAAACCTGAAGACTAAGTCAATTACAATGAAAAACACTTTTACAATAAAATATTACCCTCAAGGAGGTTTGATTTTCTCATAGAGTGCAACGACTAGCTTAGAGGACCAAACTATTTGGGAAGAGGATCGATTTGTTTCACTTGGGGCCTTGTTTGCATTGAAAATGTTGTAAAAAGTTAGCATTGATGTGTTATTGGACTTCCTTTGACCCAACATCCATTTTTTTAACCCATATTTTGTTGATTTGGAGTTGATACTTGAGAGGTGTGAGTCGATTCTTGAGAGGTGCACCCAATGGTTAACGGAATTGACCACGAATATGTAGAAAGATGGGATGATTTAATTTGTTGGGGTTGAATTAGTTGAAGAATTCAACGGCTCCTTAGTTTAGCAGTTGGGTTTAATTTACAACTTCTTTAATCATGTCCACAACTCATTTTCTAATGTGTGGAACAATGGCGACTCCATTTTAGTGTGTTGTCGGCTTGATTTAAGTGACGATAGATGGATTTAATTTGGAAAGGGGTCGATATTGTTGATTTGGCATTGATTTGTGTAATGTTGTTTTTATTTTTGGATCAGAATAGTATTACCTAAAAATATATCAAAACTCATACCGTTATCCATTAAACAAACTTGGGTCCATTACCCAAACCTGGGTTCTCCAACTTCTCATGGCTATAACTCTCTAACCGTGAGGAGTTATGTGAAGTTCCACATACCACCGGAAATACCATGACAAGCACTATCCATATAGGATAGTTTCACTGACAAATTCACTGGAATTCATCTCATTATTCCACAAATAAGCATGGGTTTTCTAACCATACTTCTAGGATAACTCAATCCACAAAGCATCTTCCTGTGAGGGCTTTCACCATAAGGGGACCACTTTGGAGTTCATCCATTTCTACTTATTATCAACCATGAAAAGACAATAATGAGTCATCTTTACATAAAACAATCTTGGGTCCATTACCCAACCTTTGTGCTACGAGGATTTCTTCAAGGGTTGACATCATTTACAACCAACCTTAATCAACAATCTCCCCCTTTGGCATCGATGGCAACACTCTGATGCAATATTGAAATCATATCACTCATGATCCCCCTGGAACCATGCCTCTATCCTCTATCTCTGTCCTCTGCATCTAATAAATCTCTCCCCCTTTGTCATCAATGGCAAAGGTATCTTTCCATCTGAGCTTGCTCCCCCTGACTGAACTGTCCTCTTATGGTGCTTCCTCGTGTAAATCTAAGACATATAAGATAAGCATTCAAAAAACATTCATTTTGGAGTAGAAATAACTCCAAGTCTCTGGCGAATATATTCAAAGGATTCCCGTGGAAGTGGTTTTGTGAAGATGTCTTCCACTTGTTCTTTTGTTCCCACATACTCAACTATGATTTTCTTTTCTACAACCTGCTCCCGTAGAAAGTGATACTTTATTGGAATGTTCTTCGTCTTGGAGTGCATCACCGGGTTCTTTGAGATACGGATGGCGCTTGTATTATCAAAATAGATTAGAATGGGCTCATCATACTCAACCTATATATCTGTTAGAGTTTGTTTCATCCAAAGAACCTATGTACAACATGATGTTATTGCAATATACTCTGCCTCGGCTGTAGATAAAGATATTGATGATTGTTTCTTGGTTAGCCATGATACTAAACACTTACCCAAGTAGAAATTTGCTCCACTGGTGCTTCGTCGGTCATCAATACAACCTACCCAATCTGCATCTGTGTAGGCAATACGTGATAGCTACTTTCCTTTTGGATACCATAATCCAAACTCTTTCGTTCCTTTGAGATATCTAAAAATCCTCTTCACTGCTAACACATGTGACTCCTTTGGTGCTGCTTGAAATGATTCCACCTATCCAACTACCTGCATTACATCTGGTCTGGATGTTGTCACATATAGTAGGTTTCCAATCATTGACCTATATTGCCTCTGATCTGTAGACTTTGAATCATCATCTTTGCTGAACTTGCAATTGGTTTGCATGGGAGTGATAATTGGTTTGCAATCTTCCATTCCGAACCTCTTTAGCATTTCTCTGATATACTTGGTTTGAGAAATAAAGATTCCTTGGTTGCTTTGACGTATCTGAAGTCCCAAAAAGAAGGATAGTTCTCCAAATAGCGACATTTAAAATTCATTATACATATATTTTGCAAATTTCTGGCTTAACTTGTCATCATCACTACCAAAAATAATATCATCAACATGAACTTCAATTAATAAAATAGTACCTTCACTTACCTTGATGTAGAGGTTGTTGTCTGCAATTCCTTTTCTGAACCCTGTTTGTTGCAGATACTTATCCAGTCTAGAGTACCATTCTCTAGGAGCTTATTTTAGACCATACAAGGCCTTCTTTAATTTACACACATAATCTGTATTCTCTGACAACTGAAATCCTTCTGGTTGTTCAATGTAGACTTCTTCAAGTTCCCCATTCAGAAAAGTTGATTTTACATCCATCTGATATACTTTAACATTTTTGGAGCATGCATAGGCTAAAAGCAACCGGATTGCTTCCATTCTGGCAACTGGGGAAAATGTCTCTTCAAAGTCGATTCCTTCAATATGTGAATATCCTTTACATACCAATCTATATTTGTTCCTTGTAAATTGTCCATCCTCATTTAATTTATTCCAGAAAACCAATTTTGTGTCGATCACATTCTTATTCTTTGGTCTTGGAACCAGTTCCCAAGTGTCATTTTTCTCTATTTGATCGAATTCTTCATTCATGGCCTTATTCCAAAATTCATCCTTGTTGTCTTATTCAAAACAGTTTGGTTCAATTGTAGATAAGAGTGCTAGGTGTGTTTGTTCTGGTGAATGGATTTTTCTTTTAGTCTCTCCTGCATCTTTGTTTCCAATAATCTGATCTGAAGGATGATTCTTTTGTAATCGTTTGCTAGGTGTCTTTGGAAATACTTTCTGAACTTGCTCTTTTGATTCTGTTGGATTCTCTTCATCTTCCTCTTCTACTTCATCGTCTGCTTCTTCTTCTTCGAAAAGTTGTTCCATTGATTTGTTTTCTTCTTCCTTTGATTCTGGTCTACCTGTTTCATCAATTGTTACGTTGATG
>SNQJ01S0057519.1:16071-40976 GCA_010110895.2 Picea sitchensis | reverse complement strand
CTTGGCATAACTTTTCGTCCCAATTGCGATGAAGTTTCATCGTAATTGCCACATTTCTTCGTTGTTATTTTGACAATGCATAGGGTTAACCGATATTGAAGGTGGTGACATGTGGAGAGCTAATTTCATCGATGTTTCCACGCACACTTGGATCATGGATATAGCGACGAAATTATTTCGACAAAAAAAAATCTCGGTGTTCGTGGAAATTGCGATAGATAAGTGTGGCAATATCAACGAAAAACCGTCGCAAATTTGCTCATATGTACTAGTGTTTCTCAACTCTTTGGCATACATCGCAGGCTCTGTAATAGTCCTTATCATCTCTATGTAAGGTAGGCCACCAAAGGTCGGCTCGAAGAACCTTCTGCGCAGTGGCTTTCCCTATGTAGTGTCCTCATGCAATGCCTTCATGAGCTTCGGCGAGGATTAATGGTATTTCTGCCTCCATAACACACCTTCTCAATATATCATCAGGCCCCATCTTGTATAGTTGTCCCGCTATAAGCGAAAATTCTGCAACGCACTACTAATTTTTTCTTCTGGGTGATTGTATATTCACTCGGTGTCATTCATGTTGACAGGAACTGGACTATCTCTGTGAAGTGGTCATCAATCCTTCTAATGGCTAGAAGTTGTGCATCTGGCAGTGTGTCCTCCAAACTAGTGGGTTCTTATCCGTGTTCTAACCTCGACAAGTGGTCAAGACCTTTGTTCATTATCCCTGGCTTAACTATCATCTCAAATTCATATTCTTGAAATAGCAGAATCCATCTGCATATTCTTCCCCCCAACACTGGCTTGTTGACTAGGTATTTCAGCGTGGAGTGATCACTAAACATTCTAAAGTGTCCTCCCAACAAGTAGTGGTTGAACTTCTGCAGCACATACACCATGGCTAACCCTTCTCTTTCTGTGGTGGTGTAGTTGGTCTCTACTATTGATAGCTTCCTGCTAGCAAAGTCTAACAGGTGGTCGATGTCTCTTGTTCCTGGTTGTGCTAACACAACTCCTAATGCAATAGAAGATGCATCGACATGCAAATGAAACTCCTTACTCCAATCTAGAAAAACCAGAATAGGCACAATAACCATTTTCTGTTTCAACGTGTCAAAGCTCTCCTAGCATTTTTTTGTCCAGTGAAATTGACAATCTTTCTTCAAACGCTTCTCCATGGGCGTTGTAATATGGGCATAGCCTTTAATGAACTTCTTGTAATATACTGTGTGTCCCAGCGCAGTGCATAGCTGTTTGACTTAAGTAGGAGGGGTAGATCAACTATGATGGAAAATTTAGATGGATCTACCAGCAATCTGTGCTTGCATACAATATGACCTAACAACACTCCAAATGGTGAAAAAAAAATGCACTTCTTCAGGTTTAAGGAAATCTGACACTGCCTGCACTTGTCCAACATTAGCCTTAAACATTCAATATGATTTTTCAATAAACTAAAAATAGTCCAATCATCAAAGTATGCTTCTAAAAACTTATGTAGGAACTCCTTGAATGCTTCAACTACCACCCTGGAAAAGATGGTTGGGGAATTCTTCAATCCAAACGACATTATTGTATATTGGTAGGATCCCCATTCTATTGAAAATGTGGTCTTATGGCGATCTTCCTTAGCAATCCGGATCTGATGGTATCCTGAAAATCCATCTATAAAAGAATATACCTCTTGGCCTCCCACATTATCTAACACTTCGTCAGTGAATGGCATAGGGAAAGGGGGCATGCAAACATGCATCATTCAACTTCCTGAGGTCTACGCAGATCCTGATCTCTCATGTCTTCTTGTCTTGTACCACCATAGGGCTAATCCATTATGATTCTTCGACAGGTTCTATAATTCCTACTTCCAGCATTCTGTCGAGCTCAATCTTCACTTTCTCTTTATATTTAGAGTTCAATCTGTAGGGTCTCTACTTGACTGGTCTTGCATCTGGTTTCAAAGGGATCCTCATTTCTCCCATAGGCCCTTTAATGCCCCTCATATCAGTGAACTTGGTCGGAAACAAGTCCTAATATTCATGCAGTAACTCGGTGATCTTGTCAATAGTGGCAGCATCCCAGTAATCTCCAAAATTTGCAAGATTCGGTGTTTTCTCTGTTCTAATATTGACTTTCTTGATCTTGATCGGTTGTCCAATGAATGGTAATTCAACTCCTGGTCCTTCCACATATCTCTGGCCTTTTGTTTCTGTGATGTTCACTTTCCTAGGATCATCATCTTCATCAGCATTGATGTTATAACAACGTTGCAGTTTATGGATAGGCGCAGTCCATTCATCCTCTTCTTGCTCCAAAGGGAGGCTAGGTGCCTGCTCAAATAATTTATGTCTTACAGTCTGTAATGCTTGATCTACTGTAGGATATTGGATTTTGAATAAAAAGGTGGTGACAAAGTTCTGATTCATACCTACCCAATCGACAGTGATGAGGCATAGCTATGCTTGAAGGTACCAGTTGATAGGGATAATGTCCAGCGTGTTTATGAATTTTTGCACCCACTTCTCTTGAGGAATATTTCTCCAAGCTTCCTCGCAACTTCGCACATGGTCTTTCAGGCATCTTCGACCTGTGTACCTAACTTCGCAGCCTTCTACTTGTGCTGAGAACCGCGCGGTCATGAGGGTACGACATTGTACCCATTATGTAATGTTGTTTTTATGCATCCCCCACCATCTTGTTGGCATTGCTTTCAAGGCCTCCTCCATTGCCAACAAGCATTGTTGCGTTGGTACACTTTCTTCAAAGTCCGATAAGAAGGTTTCTAAAGGATTCAGACCATCAAAGGTGGGTAAGTTACTTACTGTTGTGTCGATCCAGTGTACTTATCTAGTTAATCTAGCACACCTCCTTGTAGATACTTCGTACATTTTGTTCTGCCAGTTCTCCAGTGTTGCTTCTGAGTCTGATGAACATGCGTTGTCACTTCGCCAGCTCAAATTTCCATCCATCGTAGGATTAATGTAATCATGTTGTCTTGATGTTAATTTGTATATGTTTTCCAGTTCATATGCGCGATATTCTTCTCTGATGGGTTTTGTGTATCACTGACCTTCATCTAGATATAAAGGTGCGATGACCCTAAGGCCATATCCTTCAAACGTCATTCATCTTTTCTTTAAATCGACCACAATGGAATTATTGAAGTCCCAATCAATTCCTAACAACACAGGGTAAGGACAGCTATCATCAACTATGCCAATCACCTCAAAGTCTGCAAACGTTCTCACTCCGTCGATGTCCACGGGGACATGTTCCAATCTACCAAAGGGGCTTACTGATTGATGATTATCCATCCTAAGCCTGATAGGGGAATAGATCAACTTAGCTTTTCCCATCAGTGCGCAGGTTCACTTTGTCATGACATTGACCTCTGACCCTAAGTTGAGGACCACATAGTCTATATCATATTCTCCAATCTGATCATTCAGATGTAGTTCCTTATTTGTCCTTCTCTTCTTGGATAGTTGATATACTACTTTATTCAATAAAGGATCTACCCTTCCTATCTCATACTGTCTGACCAAATTTTGCACTTCTTGTATAGCTTTCTCATCTTTAATCAGCTCTATAAATGTATACAAGAAACTGACAAGTTTACTTGCCTCTTTTCCATCTCCGGGTGAAGCAGACTGATGAAATGCTAGAGGCATTTCACATTCTTTGACTTCTGGTCGTGTCTTTGATGAAGAACCTTGGTATCCCCTGAATTCTCTTCTTGCCTCCTCTAACATTTGTTTTTCTTTATTTGCATCAAAATTTTGTGTCTTCTCTGCATCTTTCCTGATTCATCATTCTTCTCTAGTCTTTCCTTGGGTCATTATGTATTCTCCTATAACAACGCCTCCTTGAGTGATAGCAGCGACTCTAGGGTCTTTTCCGCGAGGTTCTGTTTTGATCAATTGTATCTGCGGGTTCTACTAAGGTCCCCATTTCTCTTGAAGTTTAGCCAGCAATGTTGGACATTCCTCAATGACATGCTCGAAAGAGTTGCAATAGCTGAAAGTGGTACAAGGGTTCTAAAATTCCCTTTCCAAGTGTTCAGGTTGTGCGTTGTTATAACATATTATCTTCCCTCGACCTCGAACCATACCTCCTCATCTTCCTCTTCCTCGGAATCCACCACGAGGTTTGAAGTTTCCTCTCCTAGGGGAGTTATACTACGTAGTGTTTCCTTCTTGTTGTACTTCGCCTTGAATTTTGTATATATCCCTTGAAATTTCATGCATGAGATCGTAAGCCCTACAATCCCTATCATAATTTCCTATGGACTTATAGAACATGCAATACAAACTTGTGGGTGTCTGAACATATTTTTGCATGTAGTAGCACTCACCAGGGCGATGTATGTTTCTACATACCTCGCACCAGGGTAGGGTAACTTGTTTCAAGGGGCTCGGAGCTCCAGAGGCCAAGTATTCATGGAATAGGGGACAATGTTCCTTGTCATGGCCTTCTGACCTACATCTGACACACCAGATGTCCTCTCTTTTATCTTTTCCCTTGTCTTTCTTCATATCTTCGACCTGTAGAGACAAACTAGTTAGTTGACACAAGATTTGACTCATACCTGAGATGGATTCTCCCATAGGGGTTGATTCTAGCTTCATGACGATCTTCAACACCTCAGTCTATGAAGAAATCTTTTGTTGCATTAGAGGAACTCTGATGTGTGGTAAGAGGGCAGCAATGAACCATTCCTTGTTCTTCTCATCTGGAATTTGAAAACTCAGATGGCCTTTCAAGGTCTTGAATCTCTGATCGAACTCCCATACTAGTTCATCTATTCACTACTTCATTTCTTTCAACTCTATAATGAACTGTGATTCTAACTTGGGTTTCTTGAATTTAGAAATTAGCGAAGTCTTAATGGCATTTAGTGGTTTAGGTGTAGCTACTTGGACAAATTTCATATACCAACTCAGTGTGTGATCTCTTAGGGTAGTACTGAACTGATCTCATTTGACATCTTCATCAGTGATATTCTTAATACTCCACACAGCTTCGAAGAGAAACCAGTGTTGTTCAGGGTCTTCAAATCCATCTCCTCTAAAGGTGGGTAACCTCATCTCATMTGCCATAGATCTCCCTAGGTTTCTGGACTGAGTATGTGGCAGACTACTAGTGATAGTGCTCTGAGTGCTCTAGTGACTCTGATTACTCTGATTGCTTAATGTTGCTGAAACAAAAATAGGATTAATAGTACTTACTTCGATAGTCAGCGCAATTCTTGAAGCTTTTGGTTCTTCTTGGTGAGGTTCTTCAACTTTCCCTTCCTTTGAATKCTCCTCGTCTGTCAGATCTGCCTCTTCTCCATTGTAGAAACCCTCATCCCTGTAGTTCTACTTAAATAGATTCACGAGAGGAACTTCTTTGAAMACTCTCCCATTACATGTATGTCCAGCCTTTGTGTCACTATCGYTGTCTGAATTCTTGAACATTAGCTTTTTCAAATCCGACCAATCTATTGTATCTTCAAGATGTTCTTCTCATGCAATAGAATCTTGATTTTCAACTTTTGAAAGTGTAAAAATTTTCCTCTAGGTCCCTTGAAGAAATATCTCTYAGATTGGYTATATGAATCTACTCTGTCAACAGCAAACTCGGTGATGTACCCTCCAATGGTACTATCGAGCTAGTGATCTACTGTTCTTGACACRGAGTTATCAATTCTCTTGACCTTGTTGATCAGCGTAGACGTCCAAACCACAGGTGGCCTAGATATGATCTCAAATTGGGTATCTGTTAACCCAGCTAGCCACTCATATAGCTCCTGATGGATTCCTCCAAAGAAAATTTTGTGTATATCAGTAAAGATATATCTCTCCAACCAATCCTTTGTACTAATATTAGGGTTCTTATTCTGGGCTTCAACGAAGTCTTTTTCTTGGTCTTCTATCCACTTATGAATCTCTATCTTTGATGGAAACCACCTTGACATCCCTCAATAATATTATGGTACAGGGAACAGAACCATTTGTTGGCACAGGGGCAGACCCGGGGTTCAGCTCCAAGAGCACAACAACAAGCCCTAACTACTGACCCTTTCAGCAACACCTGCGAAGCAGATGCAGTCTCACCTGAAGTAGCTATGGGGGGGTTGCAGGACAGAGATTTCTACAACCAAGGCGATATCAAGTTGATCCAATACAAAATCAATACAACAGTTATATATCATCTACCAGTTCATATCTACTCTGCAGAACTATCTATCAGATCTAACACATTAATGCAATAATGGTATACCACATGACATAGAACAAAGCATCAATCACACAAAACACAAAATATATGTGGTTCACCCTCTCTCTAGGGATACGTCCACAGAACTGTGCTTTATAATATATTAAGATCAAGCATAAAGTTCTCATATGTGCTCTTAGCTAAAAGATCTTCTTTCTTCTTCTCTCTATCTCTCCCCTTCCTATGCACCCAGTTGTAGGGTTGATCTTCGCACCCAGCTGAAGATCTTACAATCTTGGAAGGCTCTACACTCAGCACTTCCCTCTCACACAATAATCCTCACTCGATGACACAATAACAAAGATGGCAATAACAGCAACCCATCCCAAGTCCTTTAGACCTTTATTTATACATTATAATAGTTCTCAGACACCTTTAGGCTAAAACCTAAGTGTTAAAACCCTAGATACCAAAACCCTAGATATCTAAAACCCTAGGTCAACTTGACCCGCGTTTTCAGGGCTTTGCCATCCTGTCTTTCCTTCCTTCTCGCGTGGTGTTCCAAAGCATCTAATAGTGGATTTTTCCTCTTAATGAGTTGTCCACGATCCATCTTCCTTGTTGATTTGTCATCCTTGATATCTTTGTCCAATGTCTTGATTTCTCTTACTTCGCTCCATCTTTTCTTCTCTTTTTCTCACTTCGACCCAATAACATTCATTGTGTCTTCTGCACAGTTCACGTTTTTCCTTTTCTTCCTTGATCTTCGCTTGCTTCCATAACCAAGGGCCAACAATGCTTGTATCTATATTTTTATTGGGCCACTAAGTCTTTGTTAGATGTACCTACAGTGTTGATCACTCCAAGTTGCAAGAGATTATTTTTCTCTCTAATCAAAGAATCACAAAAAGACTCAAGAGTGGGAGCTTAGTAAGAAACCCCTAGAGCTTCTTTGGTGGCATAAAAGGAAAATAATCTTCAATGCAAGGGAAATTGTTGAAATTTAAAGTAATTAACTAATTTTCAATCTAGTGGGATCAAATCACATTGTGTTTACCAAATATGACTTCTAGATTAGCCCAAGCTTCATCTAGGTCATCAATTCCTTGAAGGTGAAACCATAAATCAGGAGATATGGACATTCCAATTAGTCCATGTTCTTCGTCATTCTTATTATCCCATTTGGATTTTTTTTTTACATCAATGGGGGATTTTTATTTTCTCAAGGTAATCTAGTACAATCATTTAATTCTTAGTACATCTTCCATATGGGATTTCCATGAGAAGTAGTTGGTATTGGTAATAAAAATATCACTTGGAGTAGTCATATTAGAATAAATAATATGGATTCAAAAGATGAAACTGACTGTCTGGATGGAAAGCTCTTTAAAAAATAGGAAACTTTAAAAAAACAACATTGAAAACGGATTTTAGATGTGATAGTTATGCTCTTTTTCAAAAATACATAAATAGTAAACAAAGTGTCATGTGTCATGTAGAAGTTCGGTCATGTAGTGATGGATGTGCAATGAGGTGGTTGAATAAAAAAATTCCTTACTTCTCTAACTTTGCCTATAAGCTCACTTTTACAAATAAGTTACTTATGAAGTGACCCATTTTTATAGAATAAATGAGAATCTCTTTTACAATTAAGTTACTTTATAGATTAAAGTTGTATGCAAAAAGTAACTTAAAATTTTTTTATTAAAGTTACTTTATAGTGATTCACTTTTATAATTTAAGTGAAATGCACTTTGTTAACCCCATTTTTAGGATAACTAAAGAGATGACGTCTCGAGGCCCTCAGGTTGCAGATATGGAGTGTCGAGAGACTACACAACCAGCAGTACCCTTTGCACAAATGGAAAACCCACTCACTAGCACGGATGGTCATAGTTTTGCACATCGAAACCACCACATCAGTTGGATTTCGGAAGGCAATGGGCCTTGCTCCATGAGGTACAAGTCAGTATTATGGTGAGCATMATTTCAATATTTAATCCATTTGATTATGTTGTATCATAGATTGCTCTAGATTTCATGATATATGCTTGGACATTATGCCTTTTTCCCTGCTTCACCTTGGTGGTTGACATTGTGCCCTAGTAAGTGGTGTTCCTTGGGAATGGGTTTTCTACTAGGAACTCCCTTAATGATCCATCGTACCGTTCCCAACCATACTTAACACTTTCCATCATTATTTCCCTCCATTTACTTATCTCTTGGGATTTTAGGGTGTATTGACCCAAGAAGGGGTCGTCCCTCATTCTATGGGAAGAAGGGGTTGAAGGTTAAGAGGGGTTTATGTTGGGTAAAAGATAAAAGCATTGTACTATACCTTCCAAATGATTCGCCCAGGGATCACCCAAAAAAGAAATAAAACGCTTATCTTTGAGTAAAGGGGACCCACAATATAATAAAGAATGCTTAAAAGGTTAGTTGAAGGATAATAGGTCTCATCACGAGTTGACCTATCACGTCCATTAATATCTAGTGGTATGGAATTACCATCATATGGTTACCAAACCAGGGTAATGACTACCAGTTACATGGCTAACAGAAAGGGGGTCTCATCATGAGCCATCCTTCTCATTTCCACTAGGTGTTTGTGGGTGACATTGCCATCATTTGGTCACCAAACTAGGGCAGTGACCTTCAATCTCTCCTTATGCTATTATGAAAGATAATACAAAGAAATAAAATACATAGGAAGAAACATAAAAGGAAATTGATGGGATTGGAAAAAGTTCATTGCAGACGAAGGTACCACACACACTCTACAAAGACACCCATGAATGAGACACTATGACCCCTTGTATGTCATGAGCCCTCTGCCCATTGAGTCTTGACCCCAACCACTTCATCCACTTTACATGGCTTACAGAGGGATCTCTTGGAAAATCTCCTTGACCTAGGGAAAGATCTACCTATAGGACACCTCGTCAACCCTCCCATATTCAAGATTGACAAGTCGCATAGTGTCTTTGAGTAGTTAATTGTTTGATATATTGATATTTGATGCACATTCTTAGATGGATTATTTATTGATTGGATTCAATTATCATGATGTTATGACTTGAGATCCTTGGATGGTGTGCTCATTTTTATTTGCAGGACCTAGCTAGTGGACAGTTTTTAGGAGAACAAGCCTATCTTGGGCTTCCATGGGGATACAATCCCACAAGTTGTATGTCAAGGGCTCACATGCCAAATGAGAGAGATTAAACTTGGAAGGCATCAAATATGACTTGGACAACATAGCGTAGCCCCCACATGCCAAACATTTTGCCTAGGAGAGGAAAAATGTCACTTCTAGAGACATGACATCACCTAGGGGGGTTAGGGCATTTACACTTGGAATTTTTGAGGAGAAGGGGGTCTTCACGATGATGAGATCATATACATGCTTGACATGTGGCCTTTGGAGGCCTACCTATGCTTCTCCAACACCAACGAGTTTCTTAAAGTGGAAAAATGTCACCTAAATGGGAGACGTCCTTCTAAAATTAGGGTTTTCTTATGTGAAAAAGTGAATTTTAAATGAATTACTTTGTAAATGGGGGAATATTAGGGTTTTGACCCCTAATCTTGTGTTTTACCCCTTAATTTATGGATAATTCACCTTGGTGACATTTGTATAAATAAGATATCATAAGATCTCATTTGAACATAACTCTCCCTCATTGTGAGAGGAATTGGTCTTAACTTTTCGGCTATATTCGCTCTTTTATCTCTTGTGCACTTGTTTATGGCTATATTTATGAATGGTTGATGGAGGAGCTCTAGTTCTAGCTTTGGATGATGCTTTCTAACTCTTATGGTGGATGATCTTGGTGTTTCTCTTGATCTTGGTATGGTCTTTTACTAAAATTCTATCATTTTTTCAATTCAAGTATTGTTATGATAGGATATAGGTGGGAATTATAAGGGCATACACCCCCACCATAGCCTTCGCCATTTTATGTTTCATCTTATTGATTTTACTAGGGTTTGCTAAGAGAAGTATAAGAGCATACACCATTTTAGCTTAAACCCTAGCTAGAGAAACTTGGCTTGGGAAGTAAAATGGATTACACCCCCAAGGAGGTAGCTTCTCTAGCTCTTTTTTATTTGACTCCATTAACCCAATAGTAAAGGCACTAGTCATAATTGTTTTCATTGGAGACATAAAATCATTGCCTTGGGAAACGTAATTTTTTATCTTTTGAAAGTTTTCTTGCTCAAAGTTGATTTGTCTCATTGAGAGGAGTCTTCCCCCAATGGGGAGTCCCCTCTCTCCCAATACTCTAATTGTTGTTACAAACTTTAACCTACATCCATTATGGTTGCATAACCCTAGCCACTAACACTCTCATAACTCTTAAACTAACCCTAAACTAACTCTTAAATTTGGCTCACTTACTCTACTAACTAGGGCGCATCTTTTGGGCTAGTTCTTGGCACTTTTGTGTGGTTGATTTTTTTTCTACATGACATTGAAAGTGACAGACATAAGGCTACAATTTTATGCAGAAAATACATGTTTACAACAGTCATCTTCTCTTGCTTCTTAAGTGCCATTTTTCGGCCTATATTCATTGCTAAGCTTGATGTTGATTTACTCAACTAGTTTAGATATTTGTATGTTGATTTAGATCTTTTAATTTCTGATATAAACTGTTATATACTACTGAAAATTAGGGATAGTTAGCTTAACTTGTTGATCCAACTAACATATATTATTGCAAAGTGTCTTTTATTGTGTCTCGGGTAGGTACAATCATCCGGAGAAGTACTATAGTTGTGGGGAAACAATTACTTGACTTACAAGGAATATGTTCCTTCCTTTTGTTCCACTTAGACTTGACCTCTATGGGATTCACTTCCATTTACCTCCATCTCCATCTCAATCCCCATAGGGTCACCGGGATCGCCTCCCTAGAGTGACTTAATCACCCTTGAAGTGCGGGACCTACATCAAGGTGACATTGGGTGTATGATTCCCAAGTTGTAGCACTTTCTTTGTGGTTGGGTCACACTTTGCCCAACCTACAACTTAATCTATAACACACTTTACAATAAAGTTATCAGATAATTCAAGGTTTCATGAACTTGTTCAAAAAGTAACTTAAAAAAAGAAAGACTTGAACGCAAGACCTCTTGTAAAATAAAGTAACTTTCAACCAAGTGACCTCATGCAAAATATATAGAAAATTTGATGAATGAGGAGGGGGTTTCTTCTTCTTTCTTTCTTTCTTTTTTTACTATTTTCCTTGAAGTGTGTGCTTACCCCAAAAACCCTTGTTTTTTCCTGCAAAAAAATTCAACATAGCCACACACAAAAACAAGTGAAATTTTTGAAAACCTAATTTTTAAATATCAACAATAATGTTCTTAGATCTTGGTTAGCTTACTGGGAAAATTCTAGTTTTCCCTCTATTTTGTATTCGTTGGGTTCATGTAAAGTGCAGAGCAAAGAGAAAATGAAGAAAAGAAAACACTTTATGCTTTATTTTTTATTTGTCGAGATCGCACAGAGTGCATGGGAAAGAGCATATGTAGACCAAAAAGAGTAGCAAAATGGGAATAAAAACTAGAAAACTAAAATACTAACTCCGTTAAAAAAATAAATAAAAAAGACCATATTCGAAGTTTATACCTTTGGATCTGAAAAAAATGGTGATATCTTGGGCGAACAAAAACTTCTTTCAAGCGAAATGAAAAACAATTCCAATAGAAAGAAATTATTTTGACGTAATGCAATAGTTCGCTCATCCCAGAAATGCACAAAAATAGTAGAACCCAAAAATGTGACAACATAGGTTTGAATCTCGATCTACAACAAGAGTGGGTCTTGAAACGGGATCTGATACCATGCTCAACAAAATACGGTATTCCCACACACAATGCACACCTTCAGTAACCACTCAAACAACTAGATCAAAGATCATATGTTTTTACATGGTTAAAACCCTCTAAGAGGGAAACCATTCATAACCCCATCCAACATGGCCACTTGAGGCAATATTATATTAATGCAAAAGAAAAATATTTTACAAGATATTTTCTCACAATAAATCATCAAAAAATGACTCTTCGTGCTCTATAAATACAGATCATAGACCAATCAGGTGTTAAACCATGGATCAATATAGTCATTAAGATCGAGAAGAATAAGAGTCATCGGATCACTACATTTATAGAACATATCATGACTATTGGATTACATAACTACTGACACATATTAAAGAAATGCACTTTTACCTAAAGACACATTAGACCAAGTTGATATTAACTAACTCCTAAGTGTCTAAATGTTATAGCCTTAATTTCCACCCTACAGGGCCAGAAGGGAATATAGCAGAAGATGAAAGCCAAGACACAACTCTAGCTTGGGACTTGGCTCATTTTTAGGGTCGTCGCTTGCCATCCAAGGATAACATGTGACGATTCATTGGTCATCTATGGTACAACCAGCGACGACCTCTGCAACCTTCTAGTTTTGTGGGGTCTCAAAGAGGCAAGCGAGGGATGAGTTGGTTCTTCGTGGCATGAATCATGTAACTCACATCATTCAAGTATCTATTGGTCTCTAGAATATATAGAATCTCTCCCAAGCCTCTTCTAAGGATCTATATAAAGAAGGTAACTCTTGAGAATGAAGTAGGAGAATCATTTACAAAGTTATGCTTTCCAAATACAGAGGAGCTTCTCCATTCCACAATAGCCACAATTAGATTACCTAGTTTTCTTAAGAATATGAGGAGGAGAAAGGAGCAAGGGGGAAAGGAGGATGCATCTACACTAAAGGTATGATGTTTGATGTATTTTTTTCATTTTGAGATAATATATCATTGTTTTTCCCCATAAATATTTGTGTGATGTTCATGAATGTTTAGATCTGATCGTGTAATTAATAGATCAGCTTAGATCTAAATTGGATTGGTAATTTCTAACACTAGGAGAAGAAGTATATTGGCATTTGTTTGTTTCTTATTTGCAAGGAGTAGGTTGTAAGGACTAGAGATGGAACTCAATATCTGCAACAACCAAGACATACGAGGACAACCTTCAGAGGTAAGGTATGACATCCTCTCCCCTCTTGGTATAAAAATAAATTGCGTGTTTAGATCTAGGAAAGCCCTAGAAATTTATCCCTCTATCTATCTAGGATTAGTAGGCAGATATTAGGGACATCTTACTGTCCAAATGTGAGAAGTTATCCATAAAAAAACTGGCAACTCCACTGGAGAAGAATATTTGATTCTTCTTTAGTTTAGAAACCCTTGTCAATTATTCTTTGTTTTTGTTTTTTATTTAGTTTTTGTCTTTCTTGTTACTCCCTCAGAGTTTAGATCTCTTAGATCTGAAAGATCTGAGAGAGATATTCTTTTTCAAAAATTTTGTAGAAGTTTCTTGTTGCATTGTTGGCATCCAACGACTAGTCGCCCTTTGGAGATCATCTGACTCGCGATGATCCCTGTAAACTAGGAAAATTGAAAATTCTCATATTTCCTTGTTCAGACCTGGATATGTCTGATACTAGAGATATGTTATTGATATGTATTATCAATATCTTGCCTCTGATTGAGTTTTGTTATCATACCTTGTGTCTTCAATCCAAGTTTGAAGTGTTTTTGTGTTTTCCTCGCATTGCTTGTGTACACTTGATTGTTCTCTAGTGATCCATTGAAGTTGGGTTGTGCACCCAATAGATCTGATTAGATATGGTAGTCTCCATTAGATCCGGTAGTCTCCATTATTGATTGTGTTTGGTTTTTTTACCATCTTGTGATTAATGTTCATTTCTAGATCTACATTCATAGAGAGTTTTGGGTGAGATTCTTGTAGAGACATTAGAGTAGGATTTTCACCATCACTACCAATTTCCTACAACCCTTGCTTGTTGGTTTGTTGGTTTTTCATTTTCATATTGTGTTCTTCATTAAATTAAGAAACTTTTGCATCGCATTTGAAAAAAAATAATTAAAAAAAAATTGCATGCATATGAGCTTTTGAAGCATTAGGAACAAAAAATGCATTGGTGAAGTGTTTTATTCGTGTTTTTGTAAAGTTTGGGTCTGATTTTGTTTGCATGGTTGCTTGGTGGTTGATACTGTGTTTTGAATATTACAAAGAAAAAAATATATTTTCCCTCCCATAGTTAGAATTCATCTAAGAAAACAAGTGCATTGTCATTTTTTCATTGATTTGGTTGGGTCAAGAGTCAAAAACACCATAAAATTTTCATCTATTTCCCTTTGACATACGAAACGATTTGTAAATTAAAATCAATTAGACTCTTTTCTTTGCTAGCAAACCAATATTAGATAGGCTTAGGGCCTTGAAATAGGATTGGAGAGTAAACTCTCCAAGGCCACCAAAACAAAACCTAGAAGTCATTAAAGAGTGTAAAATTTATTTTTGCAACCAGTGTATTGAGAAGCTCCTCTAACACAAGATTCAAGCACGAGGTCGCATCGGGACAAGGAGACTACCCCTTTCTACTTGTTTTGGTTTTTTCGATATCGCTTTGATTACTATGTATACAGGGGTTTCATTGGTGCCACACCTCTATGTCAAGTAACACATTTGAAGCTTCAGGCATAGTTACTCTGCCTGAACCTATGATTGTTCACCCGGTCATTAATTGTGAGGTGGTAGCCTTAGTGACCATTCCTATGTAGCTACATAGGTGTTTGCAAGTGGGACGTGCATGTAGTACATGCGTGAGACATTCGTTCATGGTCTCAATTCCCTCGAAGAGTGCACTCCTAAATAAAGTGTGCTTGCACCGGTCAGGGTTGTTTTGCATCGTTCACAATAACTGGTCCTCATACCTTCGCTAGAAAGTATTGTGGGGACTTCATTTCCCCCAAAGGGTTGGTTTTTAGAAGGCTTCCTGATCCATTGGTTTTCTTTCTATTGTCCTATATTTGTTTGAGGTGTGCTCTTTGGTTTTGAGTCTTTGTTGACATTAGGTTGAATTGTGTCTGATTTACACATTATTTTCACCACGTCGATCATGTTGGTTACAAGGACTAGAGCCAATAACGAAGGTACAACGAACTCTCAAGCGACATGAAATAAGTGATCAAAAATGGGAATATTCCCATCTTTGGTTTGAGGAGAATGGTTTGGTTGAAGTGGAAGTGGTCGTCGATGAAATTCCTCCACCAAAATTTAACCCTCCTTTGACTGATCCTGAAGCAGCCATACTTATCTAGATAATGGAACTTTTCAGTGAACCTATTTTCTTTGTTTAGAGATCTTCACACCATGTCAGTACCAAGTGTTTCATCCAATGTGACTAAGCCATCAAGTCCATCCATAAGTGTGACTGGGGGCATCCATATGATGTCCACATTACCTTCGCTTAGCACCATTAGACCTACATTGTTTTTTCATTTTTCTATGGGTCCTTCGATCTGGGGGACACCGCTTGTGTCTTCTTTTTCATTTGTTAGTCTATCGAGCATTCTTATGCCCATCCCCTCCATTAGTATGACCACCTATGGATATTCTTCCAGTGGGGGGGCAAGCCCTTGGTTTTAGTATGGGGGGTGGATTTCCTTCCACCTCCACCATTCCTATGAGTAGCCCGACATCATCAGGTGTTGGTTTATATTTTGAGTGGAACATTCCTAGTGGTTTTGGGGTTGTCCCTAGTCAGGATGGGAGCAGTAGTATGTCAGAGGGGTTTAACTTCACATGGGTTAGCACACCTTTCCATAGGGGAAACTTTTCACACTAGGGAAGCTTTCCCTTTCTTAATATGTTTGGTCCTAAGGAGTTCTTCCCTAGGACTAGTTTTGGGAACACATTTTCATTAGGGGCTACACCTGCCCCTTGAAGTTACGTCTAGTCCTGGGAGCATCCATGATCTTGGAGGTGCCACCATCCCTGGGGGTACTCACTCTTCTAGAACACCTCAACCTTCTAGTAGTAAAAACATAGGGAGACTACAAGGTTCATATGGGACTTCAAGAACATCAAATTCCTCCCAGTATTTATTTGTTCACAAGTCGTTTCCTTTCCTTGCAATGTTATACTTTCCTAACGTTTTGTGTTTGAAAAATGATCATATTTCCCACAACCCTCCATGGTTGGTCATTCCTACAAAGCTACCATCAAACATGCCCAAATTCGATGGAAATTTGGGAGAATACCCCTCCACACACATCATGACATATTATTTGCAGTGTTCATCCAACTCTTTAATGGATGATAGTGTGAGGTTGTGTCTTTTCCAAATATCCTTGATCTGAAGTGGTACCAAGTGGTATATTGACTTAGAAGGTGCTTATTTAAAGATTGTTAATGACTTGGTAATGGATTTTTTTACGCATCACAATTTCCCATACGGCATGAGATTGGAATGAAGCTCTTGACATCTATGTGACATGATACCACCACTCACATTTTTTATCATATACATGAGTGGAGGTGAATATGTAGAATGATCAAAACCTAGATTCCGGACAAACTCCTAATGGAGTGGTTCACCAAGTCCTTCCTACCACCCATTTCCAAATATGTAGTTATGGCCAGGGCGGCTACCGAGGAGCAAGCCATCATGCATATCCAACACTTGGATTCTATTTACTCTCAGTCGGGGACCCTTTATGATATTATCCCACATACTCCTAGGACATTGATAGATCACAAGAAGATAAATCCATGACCCCATGTCGATGGTGTGGTTAGTTTTTTTTTTCCCATGCCTCTATACACTAGTTAGTTGAATAGATGCATCACATGTCTATCTCATCACACCCATCAGCTTCTGTCTTTAATGCTCAAACTGCAAGGGTTCCCCACTTATACCTCTGAGGTGAATTTGGTGCAATCCATGCAACCGAATAATCCTCAAAAACCTGGAAGAAAGAAGAAGAGGAAGAAGAAGAAAAATTCCAACACTAAGAAAGGGACCGCCCATGCTTAAAAAAATCAAGGGGGCGGCGAAAGAGAAGAAGAAGAGTCGGTTCCCCTACACGATTTTTGGGGAGGACCAACCTACTCATAAATGTCCCAGAAAGGATGAGATCCATCAGTATTTGTCTCAACAAAAGGCTCCCCAGCAGCCTGTTGTCTTAACTCATATTTTTCCCCCTCAACCTCAACAAATGGTTTCAACAAGTCTTTCCCCTCTGCAAGGGGGCATGGAAAGTACCCTTCAACATGAGGGGTCTTTCTCGATTTCTTCTATTTTCATGTGTGACTAGACGATAAATTTGTAGACTTGAACCAAGAACTATGAAAATTCCAAGCCTACTCCTGTTGTTCATGAGTCAACATCTTCTTCTAAGCTTGGTGGCCCTTTTCAAATTGATAAGCCATCCTTGACACACCACTTTTCCCCCTAAAGGGTGTTCTTTGACAAACGACACACAATCCAAATACATGGGTCGCCCACAACTACAGTATTGTGGAAGATTTGGCCCAGGCACCCTGTGCCTTATCTGCACTCAAAGTTCTCCAAAGATGTCCAACACTGTGGAAATCATTATTTTCTACCATAAGCAGGGTTGATCCCTCAAAATCTAGTTTCATAACCTTTGATTATGCTCAAGTTAATCATCGTCTCTCTCATCATGTCACCTTCCAGATCAAAGTGCACTCGATGGGAAAAAAAYATCTTATGAATYGTGGTTGGTGAAGCAGTCRTGACTTGCATCATGTATATGTCTTGTTGGAAGGCCCTTAGCTCTCCTAAGCTCGACACTTCTGCCACACTTTTGAAAKCATTTGATGGACATATTTTCTATCACCATGGGATAATCACCACCTTACCCATCAATTTAGGTGGTAAGATTGTATCTATTGTTGTGGAGGTCATCGATCCACCTCTTCAATACAACTTGTTACTCAGGTATACTTGGTTCTACAAGATGATTGCAGTTGTCTCATCAGTATTTAGGGTCTTAGGCTTACCTCATCAATGGAAAATAGTGACGATTGATCAAATTATGTTATGTACCCCAGACCTTGGATCCAATAAGGGGTCTAATGTACTCTTTCTCAGTGATACCCGACAGTATTAATTGAGTGTTGGTGCAGGGATGTTCAAATACTCTTCGCTCATGGGAACATTCCATCTTCCCCCACCACCGCCTACTACAAACATTTCTCCAATCAATATGATCTCTTCATTTACTAGTGGATCCCTCGGGTCGCCTGATCCTTGGGTGGTTCCTCGTCCCGAGGATGTTGTGTCTTATGGAGCTTCTATACCACTCTCAACATATGAGATTATCAATCCAGAGATCTCATCAGAATCTATTGATACTAGCCATCTGCACCATTCTCCTATGGAGTGTGATCAACCTACTTCGCTCAAATGGGTTGTTGACTCTCTAAGTTCACATGATTTCCTAGATATCGAGTTACCTTCAAATAATGCCATCTTGGATATCATGGATTATCTAGATAATCCCAAGGATGAGGTGATACATTGATCATATTTTATTGATTTAGATCTGATGAGAGATAGCATGATGAGTTTCACTCTAGAACTGGGGGAGTTTTTCGGGGCATCCAGTGAAACCCCTAGCCTTGACACTTTTCTACCTTGGTTATCTTTTCCAGAACTTACCACTGAATTCTCTGCTTCCCATTACACCAAATATTTCTATTTGATACCCCCTTTATGTCTTGATGGGAATCATCAAGGAGCTATGATAGCTCACAAGAATACTCATGATAAGTATCTTCGTATGCAGAAATTCATTCATATGTGGCATGGTCCCGACATGATAAGCCACATGATGCCAACATTGACTCATGATTTCATTGATTATGAAAAAATCATGAGCCTAGAAATGGGCTCTACTTGGTGTAAAATATCAATATACATAGTGCCTTGTACATAGGTGTGTGGTGTGAGTGATTTTTTTTTTCATATATGATATCCAAAAAATACAAAATATTTTCTTTTTTGAGATTTCACTACGCGTTTTAACCCAAGGATATAGTTTGTATGTGTCAACAAGATTACGAGAATTGTTTTTTTATGAAGATGGTGACTTCCACTAAACTTGAGGTACGTGTTCTTAAACTAGCATATAGGGATATGTTTTTCCCTACATCCACGATTTTCATTATTAACTGCCCATTTTTCCTTCAACATGCCTTAGGTTTGATCCTGTCAGGCTGCGACACTATCCATTTTGTGTTGCATGTTGTATATTATTCGGTAGTGCCTACCCTCCATGGGTGCCCTAGTTAGCACCTGAATTTCCATTTAGTTCCCATGTTTTGATTTCCCTTAGGCGTAAGAACGCTCATGTAGCCCCACCATGATTTGACGTTGAGACTAATTTTCCTCTCTTAATATATATTTTGGACATATCCCGAGGGGGTTCCCAAAATTTACATATTGTTTAATGATATCCTATGCATTTTTTGTTTGTGTCATACCCACCGATGTTGCATTGTTGTTTTCCTAGATCTCACTTACTGCTAATGCAGTAGCCTTTGACCATTTGCCTCTTGCATCATTTGGCCTCTATTTTGCATCCATCTACCCATGGAGAGAACAACTGCTAAGAGTGGATCATTTTCATTCCTCTTGCTTAGGTCAATTCCATGTGCTTGAAACATAGGAGAATGTTGTTAATCCACTCATTCTCTCCATACAAGTATATTTTTATCTCTTTTTCAGACTCATAAAAGGACATGAAAAAGACACATGTTGAGTACACTTTTATCTATTTTTTGTACTTGTAAAAGGATACGGAAAAGATACTATTGAGTACAATTTTACCTCTTTTTCGGACTCAATAAAATATACAAAAAAGACACCATCGTTGGTATACTTTTAATTCTTTTTCAAGCTCGTTAAAACTGAACGAAAAAGACATTATCGAGCATACTTTTATCTCTTTTTCACTCGTTAAAACATGAAGGGGACACTAAAAACAAAAAATTAATTAAAAAAAGAGTGGGTTTTTTTTACCATTGATCTATTTATGAAATAGCAGCTTCAATCAAGTCACCCTTGAACATGGAACTTGTTTAAGTCATCATCTTACAGTTGGGTTTTAGCTTTCCTAGGACTCATCCCAGTAATATGAATCATAGATACTCCTCCAGTTGGTTACTCTTTCATTCATCATGGAGACTGTTCCAATTGCTCCTACGTTGTTGCACTATATTTGTCCAGCTCTTGTGCCTTGTTTCCAAGTCACCATTGTTGCATGCTATATGTTCAAGGGAAGTTTAAGCATGATTTAACCATCTATTATTTTGTTGAATTTTTGAGATGGTCATATCTATGTCAGTTGTACTTGGTGATACTCTCTCTCTCTTCACATCATCTCTCAGTGTATGTTTCATGTTGATTGATCGAGGATACATTAAGGCCCTCCTTCAACCGATTTTTTCCTATCAACTTCAACATATTATCTATAAGAGGGATCTAGAAACCAGCGAGTACCTTGGAGCTTGCAGTCCTCAGTGGTAAGCCTCCTCATAATCGACAATGGTTTTACATCATTCACTCTTGACTGATTGATTCTATGAGGGTTCGACATCATATCCTCTATCCACACTCGCTATATTGTACTAGGTACCTTGGGGTCCATATTCCTCATCAGTAGGTCCCCTCACCTCTGTTAATGGTATACATCAATGATCGGAAATCAAATGATTTCTACCATGCTCGACATCAATTCATATATTTTCATGTTGTATATTTGTAACATCAGGGTTTGGGACAAAGACCTTGGGATTGTGGCCACATCATTCCTTTACAACATCCCCTCCCAAGTTGTGATGGCGTATATCACTTATCTATGAGTACTTTGAAGACTTTGAGGGCACTTTCCTCAATGCTCGTTGTATTCCTAATGTATATGTTATGACATAGATCCACATTGTATTTATTCATGGCTATGATCTTATTGATGACATAGATCCACATTGCATTCGCTCATGGCTATGATGTTATTGATAACATGGATCCACCATGTATTATTTCATGGCCATGGTCTTTCATGGATCTGCAGTGTATTGCTTGGTGGCCATGCTTTATTACTCTTCAGATTCTAAGTATGTCTACCTAGGGGATGGTCTACATATATGTTTTCATCCTTAGTGTTTGATTGCAGGTCCTCTTTGACCACCGAACCTCTTTTCTCTCTCCTTACGCTGCCTCATGGACATTATTTTATTATAACGTGTTTTGACCATCCATTCATTTATTGACCTCACACATTAGGGGTCGTCTGTTATAGCCTTAATTTCCACCCTACAGAGCCAAAAGGGATGTTAGGGACCTAACCTCCCTAACCCCTCACATAGATAGAATAATATATTTTCCATATAATAAATGCCAACATAAGTTATTAAGGCATATTTAATAAATATGAACAAGTCAATGTAAGAAGACCTAATAGAAGCTTATGCTTCTAGAAATATCTTCATCTAGAATGTTCTTTAGAAGATAGAATTAGTATAAATAAGAGTAGCATGCATGAGAAAGCTTTGTCTTTCAAATTATTGTAATAGAGTGTTGCTATGTTGGAGGTTGCCCCCTCAAAGAGGCAAGTGAACATTACTCCCATTTCAATAAAGGTATCATTTTGGTGTGTTATTCTCTACATTATGTTGTTCTGCTGGTAATTTTTGTCATATTCGTGTTTTTGCTTAATATCACATAAGCAGGTGCATAACAAGTGGTATTAGAGCACTTTCCTTGGCAGGAATTGTGGGTTAAAAAAAAATTGGGGGCAAAGACGTCTTCCAACATCTTTAAACTACAATGATTTTTCATTCAGAGCATAAATTTGTGGTCGAGGAAGCATACACTCTAGAAATACAATAGATTTTTAAGCTCACATTGTTGGACACCCTTGTAACCCCTATTGGTACCCCTTCAAGTGGTAGCACATCAGACAACACATGTATACGGACTTGCACTTCCAAGTACCTCTGGTATATTGGGAGCCCCCCTAACTATCCTAAAACCAGTCATATATCAATCAATCGGTCGCCTAACTGTTATAGTGCCACCAAGAATAGCACTCGGGAAGATACTCTCTAGTACCTGGGTAATTGGGTAGTACAGCTAAGGGTATGATCTAGCCTCCTTAGTTGGTTCCCTGAGATATTGGGTCGAGTACTGTGGTTCGACCCCACACATATATCAAAGAGTTATAGCACAGGGAAAACCCTTGTCTGTAAGCACCATGAAAACCCTAACCCTTGGGATAGAAAAAAACAGAAAAGGAACAGACAAGATCTATTGTTGTGCAACCTTGCCTTCTACATTCGGATTGTGAAATTACTACACATTTTTTTCTGTTAATAATTTTGGCATTTTGACACTGCAGTATTATTCAGATCGGAGTATAACTCCACAGGAGTGAAAAAATAAAAAAAATAAAAAAAAATGAGTATGGGGCTTGCCAACACCCTTATTTGATACCAATCTCATTGGATTCACCTTTTTGTCGTGATTATTGTGATACCTATCATTTTTAACTTATTTTTACCTTCTCGCACCCTTATTTGAGACCTATCTCATTGGATTCCCCTTTTCACCCTAATCATTGGGAAACCTATCATTTTTAACCTTCTTGTTACCTACCCGCACCCTTATTTGAGACCTATCTCATTGATTCCCCTTTTCTCCTTGATCGTTGTGATAGCTTTCATTTTTAACCTTTTTTTTACCACATGGACCCATACCATTCTCGACACCCTTATTTCTCGCTTATCACATTGGTCTCCTCTCGTTGTCTTGATCATCGTGGTATATATCACTTATATGCTTTCTTTTCCATGGACCCACCCCTCATCCCCTCATGGCTCCCACCCACCAAGAAGAAACCAATCAAAGACTGAGTATTGACCTTAAAGCCCAAGTAAATAAGGACATTCTGGCCATTAATGCAAAAATGGACCACATCCAAGCCCAACTCATTAGCCAAATTGTTAAATCCCATTCCACTCTCAACCAATTCAAGAAAAGATTCCAGGGTCCTTCCTCCTCTAACCCACCTCACTATACTCCTCCTTACTCTCATTCCAATTCCCTACCTCATGACCCCTGTCTCCCCAAAGTCGAGGTCAATAAAATTTGATTGATCGGATCCACGAGCCTGGGTTCCTTAGATGGAACATTATTTATCCCCGCATGGTATCACTAATGAGTTAACCAAGCTTCGTTATGTAATTATCTATTTGGATTCAAAAAGATGGAAATGGTGGCAATGGCATCACAATGCATGCCAAGGGTATGTTGCTTGGTCACAGTTTGTTGCAAAGTTGTATGAACTCTTTAAAACAGACACCCACCATTTAGGACGTTTGGCCAACTTGAAACAGTATTGAACAGTGGAATATTTTATTGCTTCCTTTGAGCACTTGGCTTTCTGAATAGAGGGCATTGTTATCGCACAGTTTGTACTTGGATGTAAAGGAAAGGTAAATGAAGACAAACTGACACAACAGGAGACTATCCTATCACTGTCACGTCAACAGGAATTCTCTTTATGTTTAGGGTGGTAGGCCCAGGGGAGACGTCCCTGGTGACCTGGGGTTTTGAGAAGGAAAAGGGTAAAGGCTAAGGTAAAGGTTTCCCTCACACAAGTCACCACTGATCAGAAAGTCCAACTAAACAGTCAATAAAAGATAATAATAACCATAAATGTACCTGACCGGAATAAAGCAACATGAAACTATATTTGCAAGGTCACTTGTTGGTTAGTACTTCATATAATCAGAGACTTTATCGATATAAGAAATTGACTAATATATTGATGAAGTAAGCAAAGATGTGCAATGGCAATAATCACAATACGATGCTTCAACAATAAATGCTTAAAGATGAGCAAGAATAACTAATTATCAATATCATAACACCAACATTCATCAGAAGCAAGTATGCATTAATCATTTCAATTTCTTTTAGAAGCTTTAGATGGTGCAAAGAATAACTATAACTCAAAGAATGATAGCAGGAACAAATTTAGCAGGTCAGTATACACTAGGGTTAGAATGTATTAGTAATTGTTCAAAGGTATTGGATGTTTGAAGTTTTTGATCAAGGCACTCAAGCATAAAGGTCTTAGATCAGTGCATTCATAGGGAAAATGGAGTCAAAAGCTAGCGGCAAGAATTGAAGCAAACAGATGATAATAGCAGGGCCAAAGGGCCAAAGACAAGAGGAATTTGATGGTGAAGTGTTAGTAAGCCAAGGCTACAACCATCAAAACCTAGGGGGAAATGGCTTACTAAGGTTTAGGCAACCCTAGGCCTTAGCACGTTTTCCTCTTTCTTTAGCTCAATAACAAAGTAAAAACAGCTAGGATGAAGAGAAAATGATAGGGTGTTGCAATGGCAAGGCCCTAGCAATGTCTTCAACAGTTAAAATGGCTCCTTAGCACAATCTAGTAGGTAATTAAACTAAGGACACCAACATGTGCTTATTTCCTAGGGTTTATTCCAGCAAAATTTATTAACAAAATGCAAGTAAAATACTATAACCATTCAAGTAAGGGAAGGATTGCATAAATTCACTTACATTTACCAAGCATTCATCAAGCCAAACCCTAGTTATAAACCTTCCACCAAGAAAAATGCCAAAGATACCATAAAAATCCTTCCTTCAACAAGTGCGCACTAGTATTTCAACCAAAACCCTAAAGGAGGGCGCAAATTTCAAACCTCACACAAGTGTGAGTGAAAGATCATGAGAAAAAGAGAGTTTTAGCTCTCTATTTATA